>UZAN01048134.1:0-24799 GCA_900618425.1 Echinostoma caproni | reverse complement strand
GAACCGACATGGAATGACTGGGCTTTACAGGAAGGATTTTCACAGATCGATCAATACAATCACATCTTGAGTGCTGTGTTCAGGTGTGGACCCTTCCCCTAGTAAGAGATAAACAACTGCTCGAGGCGGTGCAAAGTAGGTTAACCGGACCGCAGGGTAAGTCATACAAAGAAAGGCTGGCGCCCTTGACATATTGTCCTTTCACCTCCGGGCTAACGGAAGTGCCAGAGCACAATTTTTTCCCACCGCGTAGTACACGTATGGAACCAGTTAACAACTACAGTAGTGGCAGCAACTAATGTTCTCCTGGGACGACGTATTTGCAGAGTATGACTAACACAAGTGTCAGTCACTAAATACATCCTTCTTATGTAACCGTTTGTCTATTTTACCATCACTCCTTTACATGAGACACCTCACGGGCAATTACTACAACAGCAATTTTAGCCCCTTGGAAGCTATCATGGCAGGAGTAGCAGTCCACTCATGTGCGGCGCCTGTCAAATGATGGAGACTGCTGAGTCTCCGAGGGTGATCCTGCCTTTCATCTCGTCCCTTGTAGGTACAACATCCAACACAACTGTGGAAATACCTGGCAGTCGTGGGAACCACCAGCTCACAAGTGCAAGAACCTGGACGTTCCCTGGCCGAAGCCTGTGATCTAACCTGACCTGACATGCACATGAATTATAATCAAATCAAAATGGTTTCACCCATGTCTTCACTACAGTGCCACAACTTGTCATTTTCGCCCGCATGCCTAGCCTTGTTCGCTGAAATTTTTGATGAAATTGTGAGAAGATAAAACACAGATTTTAAAAATATCGAGAAAAATTCCGTAAATTGAGCTTTAATTACTGATTATCCGGGCCGAAACAATTTTATGGAATTCGACAGTAGTGCGTGATATGATTTGTTTTAATGGTTCGGTTACAATTTCGGGTGTCACGCTTGTTCGGTGGTCATGTCCGAAGTGGAGGAAGCCAAGGTCGGTGTGGAGAAAGCGCTGAAGCGACGGAAGATCTCTGGAAAGCGATTCTTGGAGCACAAGAAGTTCTTGCAGCGAATCAACCGACGGCTAAAAGCCAAAGGTGAACCCCGAGCAAAAGGTCGCAAGCCTGTGGGGAAATCCAAGACCGTTGAAACCCAGCCTAAGCGCCGATTTGTAAGTTGTCACTAACTGCCGGCCTCATTAATTTCAGCCTCGCAGTTATGTTGTTCAACAGGGGAAAAGCAAGCTGCGTCTTCGTAAAACCAAGTGTTACTCAGACCATATACGACGCATTCGACCTACACTGGTCCCTGGTACGGTTTTAATTTTGTTGGCTGGTCCCCACAAGGGAAAGCGGGTTGTTCTTTTGAAGAGCTTGCACAGCGGACTACTCCTTGTCACTGGTAAGTCTACTATGAATGGGTTCTAGTTCTTCAGGCCCATTCAAATACAATGGTGTCCCGATGAGGCGTGTCAATCAGCGTTATGTGATCGCAACTGCTACGCGTGTTGACTTGTCGAAGGTTGAGATTCCTAAGCGTGTCAATGACGAATATTTTCGCCGTATGGATCTCAAAGAACACAAAGAACCGACGGAAAAGTTCTTGGTGGAGGAGACTAAGGTGAGTACTGAAGTATGTAGTTAAATTTTTGACAAACATGATGCTTATTTGCTACTACTGACGTAAGTGACGTCCATACTAACTGAAGAAAGTAAAAAGTTAGGGAATAATTTTTGTGGATTGCAATAAAACGAGTCTTGTTTGTTTCCAGAAATACTCCGTCAGTGACGAACGGAAAGAAGACCAGAAGATTGTAGACAAACAGGTGACGGCAGCCATCAAAAATCACCCTGAGTCCAAACTTCTGCATGCTTATCTCCGGTCTCTGTTCTCTCTCGGAAAGCGAGATTACCCGCACCGTATGATCTTCTGAGCTTTGAAATACACGCAGAGTTGGTACTTGTGGTCACGTTCTGTTTTATATCCAATTGAAATTAATTCATCCTAATCATGGTCAAATCTCACCGAATCACGTGGTTAAGATGGTGTACAGCACTTTAAATTCACAGCTGCTTTATTCCTAGAGGTACCCGTAATGCAAGTTTAGCGTTCAAAGTTCCCCTATTGCAGTTCAGGTCACTTCAGTCCAGTTTGTTTCCGATGTACAACCGGTTGTGCAATTTTCCTTGAAGAACACGAACAGGGCGGTTGTTCGATGCTTGTTGATTTGGGCAATCGCGTCGGCACCTCCCAGCGTTGTTCCATGTGCGAATTGGTGTTGTCGACTTGGAGCTGAACTGTGGTTGTGTATCATCAATAATAACTCGCGCATTCGAGGTGCTCGTTTGTGAAATCGGAACTGGCTATGTTCCTCAGCAGTTGTTCGATACATCAGTGAAGTCAGTTGGTTTTTACCGAAGCGAAAGTCATAAAAGTGATAATGACGTGGGCCTTGTATTTCCCTGGGTAGATTAGAAAAGTGACGGCGGAGAGACGTGAGAAATATCACAACGGGGCGTGGAGAGTGAAGAGTAATTGATTTTTCATAGTGGTGTTTTTATGCGATAGAGCACGGTTTATCACGAGGTGTCGGATACCGGACTTGCGCTATTTCTATTACGTTAAAAACCTGATGTATTTGATAATTGTTCAACCAATGTAGGTGCCTGCGTTAAGTAGGACATGAGTTTCCTAACTTTTACTTTCTGGTTGATCGGAGCCAGCCTTGTAGATGCATGACATGAAGTTCCCAGTTCCTCCGTGTTACACGAACGGAAAGGGATGCAGGAATCCGGGTGCATGTCGATAGTGACGAGTTGAGGTCGCTCTTCTCGGTCCGAATAGCCTCGTAATCCGGTCTTACTACTTCAGGGCATTATTTGTCCTGAAGCTCGCCGCTATTGGCTCCGACAAACGATAGTTGAGAATGGAGATCCTCTTTTAAGCTCCCTGGGGTTTTCCAATCAAGCAACGAAAGACTTACCGGCACCGTTGTGACATCACTGTCTGCGAAGGGCCAGTGTATGCTATAACAGTTCTCCGAGTTCTGATGCACAGTGCCGAGACTTGGCCAGTGCGAAAACAGCGGCGTTTAAACACCGACGGTCAGACTAAGACCTGGCACGAAGGTATGAAGACCCTAGCCAAGAAACTCGGTCACAGCATGTTGTTGGATGGAAACATGAAGACCAGAATAACCAATAGTTGGGGATTGATATGCCTGAGTGTCGTAGATGGGTGCTTGCGAGACTAATTGTCCCTGCAACATTACCCTTCTGTGTTTCAACTCACTGGTTTGATCATTTCAGTCTTCCCTCGTATCCCGCTAAATGATGGTTCCTGCGCCTCGTCCTAATCACCTTGGACAGTGTTTCTTCATCCGTTGGCATGGGTACTTCACCGTGCGGTCAATGTACGTTGCATTGGAAACGCACCAGAAAGAATCAAACAACCATAGAAGTGGTCAGCGAGGTTTCCCAATTTTTTAGTGGCGAACCCGTGGACACGAAAATTGAACTAAGTTCTAGGTCTACTTCGCCGTAATCTTCCGATGTGCCTCGAAAGCCACAGTATGGTCGGGGTGGGTCTCAGATTGTAACTGGTCACCATTTCCTTACACCTCGCGAAATGCTCCTATATGACTAAGCGTCTCGAATAGCCTCTGCTGAAGAAGCCCTGCTCACTGCCGTATCGCGGCAGAGGTGTTTTCTCAGTAAGTGAGAGGACGAAAAGCCAACATCCGGTCTATAACCGGGTTGGTGGACCACTGGTAGTTCACCTGGAGGAGTTGGCCAGAAACCCGGATTCCAAACCAACCACACCTTTTGGGATGTGGCAGTGGTTACCGGTTCGATTGGGCATCGAGGTGTATTGGGCACATTGGACGTTTGATGTCGGCCAAAGGGCGAATGATCCGAAGAATTAAGCACCGGCTCCCATTGGACTGCGGTTTTCACACACCATCCCACTGCCTTGCCGGTCAGGCTTTGGCTAGTCGAAGGCTCCGCTTGTGGATTCCCCAAGAAAAGTTACCTGGCAGTATTCAGCCCAAAAGCTAATCGTGGAACGTTTTTGTTGGATACTAGAAAACCAACATGCGAACCCTACCGACATCGATTGGTTAGTAACTGTTTAATCAATGGTATTCCTCTGTATATACTATTTAATCACCTTGCATTTCTTTCGATGAACTAATCGACACTAATTCTGTTCTTATTTCTGCATCTCCGCGTCTGAAGATTCCGGCGGGCAATTGCCAATGCGACTTCCATTTCTGCTCTGCTCATATTTCGACCACTACATCTACATTTGACCATAGACCGTTGATTGAAGAAGACCAACGGAGGAGGGTGTAAAACAGGAAGATGCCAAAACAAGCTGTTTACCATCTGATTTTGTTGCGGGGATCAATTTTCTAGCGTTTGTTCTTCTGGTGTCTTAATCAAAGTTAAATGCGGAATCTTGTTCGACACCGCTTTGGCGTGGGGCTACCTGTGAACGAAACATTATTTTGCTCTCTTTGGGGCCATCACACAAGACCGAAATCCGGTTGGAGGGTGTTTGCGTGTAAGAGAGAGTGCAATGAAGCACGACGGGTTACATTCATTATGCGCATAGCACTACAGCAAGCGTGATTAAGGCATCGAACATCTTGGTTTCTCGGATTTTGGTACCATGGGTGTGGAAAGGTTTTTGCCTTTTTACTTCCTTTTTTATTTAATATACATATGTACATTCAGGAAGGGGGCCGCGGTCATACGAAGGCTACCTGGGTAAATACAGAGTTAAGGACGATGGGCGGCGATGGAGCGGTTCGAAGTCGAGACTCCCAGATCACAAGTGGGTAACCCAGCCACTTGGCTCACACCACCAGGTGCACACATCGAAATTCATTGCTGGTAAAAATGTAGATGGTGAGAAACACGTTATAATTGAAATGACTATTGTTCCATGCGAAAAATGCCAGAAAGCTGCAGACCCATCCCAGCCTTCAGCTGTAGCGCCAAAATATGCATCCAGGGATCTTATGTTGGACTGATTGTGTGAGTTGAGTGATAAGTGAATGACTCGACTTAACGAGGATATGGAAAATGTTGTAACGACATATCTGTGACTATGATAACTGGATTGGAATGTGAGGTTGGTCGCCATCACGACATGCTTTGAAAGATCAAACTTTTGGCTTAGTTTGTTGTCTGGGGAAGTGTCAGTGGAGACATAAAGTTGCCGTTTCAACCGAATGTGCACACCGTACTTCGTAATGAGTTTTCAGTTTCAGTTTGTACAACCATCAGCCACGCATATTCGTGCGCCGGTTTCGGTTGCTATCTTTGGGCTGCCCATTTGGATGAACATTAGAAGAAAGACAGGAGAGGTTGAAAGTAGGATCGAAGAGAAAATTGAGAAGTTCAGTGGACTAATGATACAGAGAAATTGAGAAGATGCACGAACACCACTGTTTGCGACGCCCAGCCACTTCATCCAGTGTCTCTAACCATCGGGTACGACCATCCCGAGGTCCCCATCCAGGGAGCCTAAGGGGACCTATGTGACCCAGACACCTGGTTAGGGTTTTCATAGCAGGTCTTAGCTTGCCCACCCTGGGCTTTATTGCACCCACTACCTGCTTCGGCAAATATCACTCGCCGTGGCAACATGCCTTGGTTAAATGCGTAACACATGCCCCGACCAACGCAATCTATGGAGGTCGACCACTTACTCTAGTGGACGACCACAACTACCGAGACCTTTGCGCCTGACATCAGCATTACTCGTCCGGCTGCCCCACTAGATTCATTCAATGCTGCGTAGACAGCGATGTTCAAACACCGACAGTCTATCTTTGTCCTGTTTTTCTTATGGCCAAGTTTCTGCTCCATATAGCAGAACTGGCCGAACTGCTGCAGCATACACTCGACCCTTCACAGATAGCCGGATCTCGCGACAGCGCCACAGATGTCTCAAGTTGGCAAATGCCAACCGAACCTTCTGTATACGAGCTGATACTTCATCCATGATGCGTCCGCAGGGTGAGATATAGCTGCCCAAATGATAAAACTTATTCAGCTGCTCTATTACTTCCCCGGTTGGAGTGAGGCTGGTTGCTGGACGGAACCAGTCTTGTAATGGCATTGTACACTTTGAAGGTGCAAAACGCATAGCGGGCATGGATACACTAGCACTCAAACTTTCCAGAAAAGATTGTAAATTACCTGGACTTTCACCTAGTAGTACAATATCGTCTGCATATTCTAGATCAGACAGCCTGCCACCTGGGAGTAAATCGATGCCACTATCCTCGCATGAGGTTAGGGCTGTTTCCATAATCAGATCTATAACAAAGTTAAATAGAGAAAGAGGGCAACCTTGTCTAACACCACTTTTCGTGGTGAACTCGGGTGAAAACGTGCCGTGAGCTCGGACTCGACTTCGGCTATTAGTATAAAGAGATTGTAATATTGAAATAAACCCCTCGGGCACACCCTTTAGGAAAAGGTAGCACCAGAGTTTATAGCGGAGTATGATACCAGTGAGAAGTTTAGAAGCAATGTTGATTAAACTAATTCCTCTGTAATTTTCACAAAAGGACCTGTCGCCCTTCTCGCAAATCGGTATGATGACCGATTCACACCGTTCAGTTGGAACCTCTTCCCTTTCCCACACAGCCCAGGAGTTTCGATAACTCCGAAACCAAGACCAAACCTCCATCCTAGAACACGGATGGAGACAGTCCTTCTGGGCCAGAGGCCTTATGCCTTTTGAGATAGCTTATTTCCCGGGAAACCTCCATTTCAGGTGGAGGAATGGCATCGACTGGCAGAATTTACGCAGTCGCGGCGGAGAATGATAGTTCAGACGTCGATGGGGGTCAATTGAACTGAGCCTCGAAATGTTCAGTCCGTCGATCAAGACGGCTTTGCTGATCGTGAATCAGTGTGCCATCGGATTCCCTAATTAGCTCACGCTCATTTTCCTAGGACTCGTATTCTTAATTGAACAGAAAAGATTGCGACTATTACCAATAACCGCAGCCCTCTCTATCTCTCTACACTTTCCTACCCACCACTTCTCGCGGTCATTCCTCAGACTCTTGATGAGCTGGCCTTTGAGGGATTTGCGCGCTGTGTCATATGCGGCATCGGGAGGAAGGGTTCTGTGGGCGCCCAGCAGGTCAGCCGAGGTCGGTGAGATCCATCGTTTATGTTTTGAGCCTACACGACGGTCCGAGGTTGTTTTTATTGATATTTGTATAGCTTCATTAATTTGCTTCCAGTGTTCATGGAGTCCTTCGGCTGGTGGTTAAACTGACAGGCAATCGGAAGGTTCCGCTCCGAAGTCTGATTTGGAACAATCGCTGACGTTGTATCGCAGGTATCCGTTTTCAGTGGCTTTCTTTCTCTGCCAGGCGTAAGAAGAATTTGGCTCGTAGCAAAGCATGGTCCGTATCCACAGGTGTTGACCAGTAAGAGCGGCAGTCTTGAATCGATCCCCTCCAGCGGTAACTGATAGCGATGTGGTCGATTTAGGTCCAGCGCTGTGAAGAGATTGGCGGTTTCCATGCAGAGCGGTGTCGTTTCTTGTGCGAGTAGTTGGTGCTTGACAGGAACAGATTTGAAGTAGGTGATCGCCGTTGTCCGTCCGTTGGCTGGCATTGCATGTGGTCCACCAAGAGGCCTCTGATTCGTCCAGGGATCCCACTTGAGCATTGAAGTCTCCGGCGAGTACCACGATGTCCGTTGGATTAATCGAGAAAGGTCCTTGTAGAATTCATTTTTAATTTCAGGTGTACTGCAATCGGTCGGTGCATACACCGACACGACGAATAGACATCGACGCTTCGTTTTGTAGCTGTTGACCCGCACTGAACCGTTGAGACGTACGGCGCACAGTCGGCTACTGTCTGGAATCCAGTAGAGAAGCGAGCGCTCAGTCTTAGCGCAATCTCGACACTAGCAAAGTCACGAGCTTCTTACGCCGAATCGCCTGACACACGAAGGGTGAAGCGTGGGGTTGGATCAGGAGAACGCAGATAGATAATGGAAGTGGGGTCTTGTATGCGTGTTTCGGAGACAACATACATCTAAATTGAAAGTTTCACTGGTTCTAGCTAAGGCAGCTTATTGACCGATCTGATAGAGTATGCGGACATTGAACGAGGCTAAGTGAAAAGGTAATTTCGGCTTCAAAAATCCTGTAACTTGATTGTTTGGACTTGGTTGGACTTTGTTGGTAAAGCGCTGAGTGATATCCGATGGGTCTCCTAAACAGCAGGTGTTTGGGATTATTCGGGATTGAGAGGAAGAATTAGATAGATGGGAAGGGGTTTTTTCTAAATGGGTGCCTAGGACTTTAGGGCACGATATACTTCGCGGTAGCCCACACCGACGAAGGGGTTTTTCTTTGGGAACCCTAACCGGATCCGTTGACTCAAAAGTCTGATGCACAAAACAGTGAGGCGTAAATCCAACTCGGGAGCGTGAACGGAGCACCCGTGTGGGAGCTTCCAGAGACCTGTCACGCAAGGCCTTTGAATTTCGGTTCAGTGTGTTGTTCGCTGGTGCGTTGATTGTCGGTCCGCTCTTCGNGCACCCACTGAGACAAGCGTAACGTGGACGGCACAGCACCTTAATGACTGGGAGCTACCCAGCTTGGGCGTGCGGTAGCTGTTCAATGAAGTGCGAGGACTTCTCCTACAGTCAGGAGGAAGCCACATGTACCCCGCTCCTACGTCCATCTAGCGGTTTTTTTGACCGGTAAACTGCCCCTCACCGTGTTTATTTGCTGGAGTGGCCTCTCCAGGGGCGGGTGTGGATAGAAGAAGGAAGTCAGGAGGTGCCCAAGCAGCTGGCTTTGTGAGACTGATCTTCGTCTGGGCTCTACCCATTGAACTTTCAGGCCTGATTGGGTCTACGGCTGTGAAAAGCCATCCTGTATAGCTCACAGGGTCATGGAGGCACGCAAGCCATCACACCGCGTCAAGGTACAGTCTCGTCGTGATGGATACTATTGAACGTAATGAACGTTCCATTTTCGAAGAATGATAATTTGGTAATTGGTATCAACTTTTTGGTGTTTGCTGACGTGAAACAGGACAAGATTTGCCAGTTTTAAGGGAACGATAAACCAATTACTGATTGGTAACCCTCTAGTAGGATCTAATCCCATTCCTCGACCTTTCTTGCGTACTTGCTGAACATGAAATGAATGTAAATAAACAAGACTATTATATGATTTTCATTTGACAATTATGAGATGAATCAGGAGAACCGGAGTACCAACGACATCATCTATTTTATTCGTATTTTTTATTCAAGCGCCAACTTCAAGGGTGCCGGTGATTGGCAGCTATAGACAGAGACACCGATTTTCGGCATAAATATATATGTATATATATATATTTGTAGAAGTCAGTAGCTGAGACTCCTATTTTATAAGGGAACATTGTGTTCAATCGCTCAGTCATTATGAAATCCCAACAATCGCCTTTATAAAATGGAAAGCACATATATGTGTTGTGAAAGTCGAAGAATTCGGAATGAAACAGTTAATTTTTAAGAAAATTCTTGCCCTTTCAATAACCAAGGTGGAGACTTAATACGACGTCAGCTCTATTTGTGCGTACGCGTAAACACAGCCTGATATACATAACGACATCAAAGATTCAATCGCCGATGGGGGCTGATATGCTTATGGTTCGTGCACGGAAGTGGAAGTGAGTGGGGTCATAATTATTGTGATCCGTGTACTTCAAATGGATTTTCAAAACATTTTTTGGTGCTTTTGAGTGAAAAATTCTTAGAACCAGTGCAATTTTCCATGGATTACGAGGTTACATGTAAGCTGAAAGGATGCGTCACTTTAGTTTGGGTAGCGGGGAGACTTCCCCAACACTCCAAAGACCAACGGTCGGCCAAATTGTGTTTCTATGACAATCTTGCCTAAAAATTGTTTGCAGTTGACGAATTCGATGTCGTGGTCCAAGGGGATGGGGCATTTTTCTATTTGGTTGCTGATTGAGCTTGAAACATAGAAACTGCCAACGTTCGAGACTAGAGGACAAATCAACCCGAGCTATGAAAACAACCGACCTGGTTTATGCGTATCAAAATAGGATAAACCCTAAATCAGTTTTTATCGTGACAAATCCTTAATTTAGGTGTATACTGGCATGGCAATTTGAATTCATGAACATAGTGCTATACGCACACAACTCGCGGAAAACCTTAAATAACGGTAACATTTCACTGGAATACATAATCTAGTGGTTAACTAATCCATGACATAATGCAGTCGAATTAGATGGAATATCGTATTTTGTGCAAAGAAATTCATACTGCACCCGCCCAGTTTATCATCTCATTCATTACTCATTGCTCACGACTGCGCTTGCTTTGGATTTGTTTTAATACGGCGTGATGGTGTTCAAATATCGAAAAACGACGAGGATTTTTCATCCGAGTTTGTCCAATAAAAAGGGAAACATCAAGTTTTGCATTTGTAATTCTCTTAAAAAAGTCTATTCTTTGTAAAGAGTTTAACTCCTCTAAAGACCGCTACCTTTATTTCCCTTGGAGAAATTAGGTATCACCGATGTTTGTAGCAAGGTCTTCCTTTGTTCCGATTGTTCTGTCGACCCCAAAGATGACCTGCTAAAACTAACGAAACGAGGCAGAAATTTAGAAGTGAACCAGATTTGTTAATATCAGTGATTACCCGTTCGTAGTATAGTGTGAACCATTTTCACCTGTAGTTTTACCCGAAACGGTAATTAAAACCGAAAATAATTCCATTTTTCTGTCAGCTCTATGATTCAAAAATATTTTGAATGAGCTTCTTTTATTACTTCGATTAGAAACTAGATCTGAGACTGAAGGAGTGGGATGCATGTTGACATTTTGCTCACTTCCTATTTTACCTTTCGGAAAGTGTATATATTTCATATAGAGTAAAGCAGAATAAATCAAATCACTTTTCATGACTGCTCTCGCAAAACCTCCCAAAACGGTCCCTTTTGAAGCACTGAAAATCCAAAGATGTTAAGCTTTTGCATTAGAAACTTCGATTGATGAATAGGGTGAATAAATTAGCAGAAATCAGCGGAAAAAGTCAATAAACCAATCAAGTTGCTCTAGGGCCTTTTGAGCAATGTGACCGCTCTCTGAGTGTTTTACGTAATATGTCTGTTTAACGGTTATTTTTGCTTGTAGTGTTCATTGCATTGCATTCTCGTTTCAGCAGTTAGCACTTTGTATAACACAAAACAGTTTTTGAAATATTGTATCATGGTTTTACCGGGCTAATATTTTTCTAGACTTTTATATTTTGCTTAGAAGATCATTAAAAAATTCTATTTGGAGAGAAAATCACTCTGGTACTATTTGCCCTGGATGTCAATGATCTAACAGTGACGGGCCAACAATACTCGACCCGGAGGTTGCATTTTCCAATCTCACCTGACCTTTGTTCAATTTTAACTCTTCTTAGTATTTCACCGGAGGGTGTCGGTGACTCGCTTTCTCTTCCCAAGCATCGGTCATCCATTAACCCAATGTAAAATAAGATGTTATTCCTTTCATTGCTACACATGTGATTGATAGGTATCGTGGATTATTTCTTCCTTCCCATCCAGATGTGTGCTTACCATGTTGACCTATCTGAACTTATCGTTTCCCTTTAGTTGAACTGGATGGCACTGTGCACAGTTCCTTGGCGTTTGTTGAACATTAAGCGCTGATGCGCTTGCGACAGAATGTAACACTCATATAACAAAACTTATTCTATACTCTGGCGATCATATAATTCAGTTTATTGTGATTTTCCACCAGCATGAAACTCATTGATGTCTGGGTTTCAGATCTGGCCATTTGTTAAAATATCTGTAATTGTGTGGAAGCTAAATGTCCAGTACACAACGCCTATTGGTGTAGATTTTACGACGTGTATCTGGCTTTAGGTCTGTAAGGAAATATTTGGATTAGCTACAACAAGAAATGACGAATAATAAATATTCAATAATGGTGTTTTTAACCACTTGACAAGCATAAAAAGTTTTCTTTGTTCTAGGTAATCCCCAACAAGATTAACCAGTTTTAGTAAGGAAGCACTAGTGGAACAAGATGACATTATCCTTGTATTCACTTTGGGTTACCCGATAATTTCTACCGAGCAAAATGTGTCATACCAGATTAACTACTTAATATCGTCCCTTGGGATATCGAATGGCAGTTGCCCTCCGGCGGTGGCTGGCAGCGGCTGGTGCAGATAACAGTTCGGCGGAAATGGACTTGGACTTCATGTAGACCGAAAAGTTCTACGTTCGCATTCATCCGGTTTAGTTTGTGAGCTGGCAGCTCCAGTTTGCGCAGAGTAGAACATCTTTTTAGTTACTTCTGAGGTTCAATATATCAGAATGAGATCAGGTAGCCTGATATTGGTGGTGCGGAAGTAGGTTTGAACATCTAATAGCCAAACAAAAAGCACTGGGCGGCTGTTTCGTCTTGTTTGAAGACTCGTCAGTAGTGCATAATTTTCGTGTCCCTGTCAGGACTCGAACCGCGAACATTCGGGTCGAGATCTCAAACAGTTGTCCAGTGATCTTTGTCGGTTATCACAAACCTTTTCATCGCTTACAAAAACATTCAACCAGTAGGGAATTAACGATCTCCCAAGGTGTGAAACCCACACCCAAGACCGTTAATATTTCCCGGTATCTGTGAACAATCGAATGAGTTATTCCAAATTTACTACTCTTAATTATCATTCACTTGTTAACATCAGAATCGTGTACACACTTGATTAGTTACTCCGGCTCAAAATGAACAACATCACGTATGAGCGGAGTGACGACAGAAAGCAATTATCAAAGGTTACGTAACCCCTTCATATCCGAACCAGAGAACTAGGGTCTAAATTCTCCCCCTTGCCATCGTTAACTGACCTATACTGTTTGACCTCAAAGCATCCATTATTTTCCTATATAAAAGTGATTGTAACAGCTGTAATGAATGAATTCATCGTAAATATATGTTCGTTCAAGATCTGTGTTCGGATTATGCTGAATGATCCCATCAAACCTGATAACAGTACATCCCCAGCTGAAAGCTGGCTTCACAGCCTTTCACTGGAATTTCGAACCATCTCTAGTACTGGCACTCGGTGAGAGTTACACCCACCCCGGAAGGAACAGCACAGACCCCGATTGCAAAACGTTTCAGGGCAATTACCCTCACATCCACCGGTTTGAAATTGATGGGGCGGTTCGTTCTACATCGCCTTCAGTTATCTCTCAATACCCCGATAACATTTCTTAGTTTGCATGCAAACATAACTACTCTACATTGGATGTTATTTCTTTCCTAGTTCACTCCGTTTAAAAGACTAAACAAGAAAGCCAAGTATGTGCATTATGCATTTCTTCCTTATTCTTCAGCTTTTGACTCGTTGACCCGTTTTATTTTACTTCATAAGCTGCAGTCATTTGGTTGCCCCTGTTCCCTTCTTGAATGGCTTGCTGGTTAATTTTCGCGAAGATATCGGTACGTTAACTTGTGAAGAAGGCGGTCAATGACGTCATTCAGTGGTTCGGATGTACTTCAAGGTACTGTTTTACCTCCCTATCTTTTTGCAACGTATTTCAAGATTGTATCCTTGCTTCAAAGGGGCCGATTTTCATACTTTCTTGGAAATCAACCATTACCGCATGCTCCAAACGAAAATAATCTGTGAGTCATTGTTCGTGAGGATCTAAGCTGTTTCAAACATTGCGTTAGGACGTCATCAAAGGCCATAAAGTACGTTGGATCACTAAAGCGTATTTTTGAATCATTCGGAACAGACCTATTGCCCGTTTACTATCAGCACACATTAGACCACACACCGAGTGTACTATACGAGCTTGTAATCCATGGCTAATTCGCCACGAAAGTCCACAGAAAATAGCAACCAAAATGGTCAAAGGTTTACAATCTAAAACTTGCGGTGAAAGGCTGCATATTCTAGGACTCTATTCATCTGTATATCGTCGAATACAGGGAGCTATGATCCTCGTAAATCAAATACTACATCAATAACCATGTAGTACTCTACTAACAGGTCTAATGGTCTCCTTAGGGGAGATCCGTTTAAACTTTTGCTCCAAATGAGTCGGCTAGACTGCGGGCGTCATTGTTTTAGCCTCTTGTTCGCCTCAAGTGGTCTGTGCTCCAACCGTCGATTCATTCAAGTCACTAATTTTTCAGCATCCTTGAGTGAACAGCATAGTTTGCCATTTACTTGTACTACCAACCGAACCCATTGGGTACAGATCCTATGGGATTCAATAAACATCAGCTTTGTAATTTACTCATAATAAAAATTTGAATTTCAGTGACTTACGCATTACTCCTTTGTATGATATTTTGATTATCCTGTTGATATCGCCATTTCTGTTTCTAACCAATCAGAACTAACCGCATATAACACAGTTATCTCGCCTCGTCACGTATTCCACTTTATCCGGTCTCAGTCCTAATCTCGAAAAGTGCCTTGAATGTTGTTATGTCGCCAAATTGTTATGTTTTGCGCCGCCTACTATTAGGTCGCACAGCACTATTTCACAGGAGAACACCACAAGTGCAAAGAACACAAGATATAGCACAGTAACAGTAGTAGCTCACGGGAAACGAGAACAGCGGACTAACACTAAGTCCGTGAGCGGATGATAGTTCTAGGAGCAGGAGCTACCTAGACGAAACACAGGACGCACGGTCGGTTATCGAACTCTCAGGCCTCCAGAAAACACGCGAAAGAAGATACGGCTTTAGCAGCACGGGATTTTAATGGCGTTGAGCACAAATCACGAGTCACGAATCCATTTACAAGTTTTACTCTGCGGCTTATATGTGACTGGAGATAACATTGATCAATGCAAAAAACAAATGTACCAATGAAATACACAGTGAGCAATGCTCAACCGGCCATAGGCTACGGACCAGACAGACGGAGACGAATGGCATTGTTCTTCGGCCCAACAAATGTGTTTCTACTTTGAACCGTTTTCCGTCTCCCCCGACAATGTACATATTCAGGAAAAGACAATGAGCAGGGTCAGCCGTGTGAAATACTTGTCACACTTGAAAGTAAAGTTCTCTGGTCTTTACGTACCGAAACGGTTTTCTCGCTAGCTGAAAGATCTCCCCTTTCAGATAAGAAGATTGCGTTACTTCTGTTCTGATTTTTCAGTGATAGGAGCTGTTGTTCAATAATGTATTCTCCTTTAACCCATCCGTGTCTTTTCAAATACCGCTGTACGTGATGATCATATTCATGCATGCTTGGAGTTTGCTGACAGAATTCTATCTGATTGTACCCATTCTTTACATATTGACATGTGTGTATGTAAATCCCATTCCTACATTAGTTCCAAATATTCCTTTTTTATTTATTGAATTTCCAAATGTACAGTCAACATTCAGGAATGGAGGGGGGGGGGGGACGCGGCTATACAAAGGCTGCCTGAGAAGACGGGACTCCCAGGTCACAAGTTGGTGACTTGGGCTCCACCACCCAGACTTATTTCGCATTTCTGCCTACAGAAACACTTTGATACCCTATCTTTTTCTTTTTTTTTCTTTTTCATTTTACTTCCTTTTATTGAATGTACAAAGGTACAATTTTCAGGAAGGGGGAAGCGGCCAATCAGAGGGCTGCCATACAACACACAAATGGGGAAAGTCAGGCGGTGGTGGTGGGATTCGAACTCTCGTCCTCCGGGGCCACCACCGCCCGGACACTGACAGACAAAGATAGTGCTTGTTATGAGCTTTCTAATCCATTTAGTAGTTATTTTACATTTTTGCATGCGTGATGTTCCACTTTTTCCCATTTTTTGCCAGTATTGTGACGGCGGTTTCTTTTTTGGCTGAAAGCTTATATATAACTCGCTGAAGCTCCAGTGCAATGCTTCAATACAATACACAACCGACTAACGGTACTTTTAGAGATATGTTGCATCTACTCCTCACCATGGTCAGAACGCGCAAGCTCAGCAATTCAGATCGCCGTCCCACTGACTCTTTACAAAAAACGAAACACTTTCATCACCATCACAGTACAATTAAAGTGGACGAGCTGTGAAACCACGATATTCGCAGTCGACTGTGTAGTTCCAAACCTTGATCACGCAGGAAATCGCTCCAAAATGCACTCGACCAAGTGCTTACCGGGGCAGGGAATAAACTTGGTCCCGGGGGAAAAATTACAGAACTGGACATGAGGAGAAAATGCACAATCGGGAATTCCATCCTCCACCCGTTGATGACCCGAGAATATTCTGTTGAAGAAATGCTGTGGTATTCTCGGCACAATTTGTGCCGAATAGTTATTTTTTCTGAGTCATATAGCTTCCCCCTTTTCGGTCCAACAGTTACTAGAGTGATAACAATATTCAGGATGAATATACAATTCGGTAGATTGCCAAGGTTACTTCGACAAGAAAACTTTTGTCAGAACGAGCGTCCCTTATAAGCTTGTTCTTTGTTGGTTAAGGCAATTCCACTAGTGCATAGCTCATCCACAATGAGGATGTTGGAAGGAATTTGTCTTTTGTTCTTGTACCGAAAGGCTTCGATTTTTCCTTCAATAGCAAATGTATCACATTATCTGGACTGTAATTTTAGGATTCTCCGGCCGTTTTTGGTAAATCCGAAGGGTCATGAAATGAGTATCTTGCAGCGAAAAGTTTTTTTAATTTTCATCAGTGTATCAAATGAACTGAAGTATGACCGGAGTGGAGTGGTGTTTCAGGACACACGACAATGCCGAACACTGGACGATGAAAATTAAACAGCGACGGAAACCAAAAATTGTTTGACGTTTCACTGTGGTATGTTGGGTGCTGTTATGTATGAAACTACTCAAGTGATTCTACGATTAATTTATGAGAAATAAACTTGCCAATTCAGTGATAAGAACACTTAATTCAAATAATAAGCATGCCCTTTCCAAGATCGTATTAAAAACACCTCTTTCTCTTCCGTGACTAAATCACAAAATCACGGGTACTGGAATCTTATGACCAGGATCGTCCCACGATCCTCCTTCATCCACCTATTAATCAAGTAAGTCTCAGTGTGGGATGAGCTGTTGCATTTCCAGGTTGCCACAAACCTTTGTGAGAGGTGCGTAATATTGTTTGATTTCTAGGCAACACACAAGGCGGATTGAGGCCGACTTCCACCAGGCTGAACGGGGTTGGCTGAAGATCATGTGGTTTTCAGATACCTGAGCAGATGGAAAGACATTGAGTGAAACAGCACTAACTTCGCCGTTCATATCTCAGCGATGGACATAAAAGTAGGCTGTATCAATGAGGTTTACATAAAACGAAGGTGGCACGAGTTAATTAGTATGCGTTATATACTTTTTTGANGTCAGCACTTATGAAACTTACAAATGACAAATCTCCTTTTTTCTGTCATACATTTAGAGCCTTATTGAACTGTTTTCCGAAACACAAAGTATCGCCTTCAGGTGGATTTTTATCTAAACAAAAACAGTCGCATATTTTTTTACTTCCATTTTTTAATATACAACTGTCCAGAAGGAGTTAAGCTCTACTCAACAGGGCTCCGCCTGTGGATACACAGGGAAAAGTTGGACAGATTTTGAGAAAAATTCCGTTTCTAGTGCAGAAATTGCCAGTGTGGTGATGGTATCTTTATCACTCGTACTTTGATTGCACTGTGGCGCACATTCGCGCAGCAGGTTTTTAGGCAAATGGAACTAAGAAGTAAATTGTTGGAATAATGTGAAATTAATTAAATTCGTTATTCAGAAAGCTCATCCAGTTGTGATGAATAAAGCGAGCAATTTACCGATTGTGTTATTAAGGACAGGTGTCGAATAAAACCCAATTTCTGATCGCAATACTGATGCATAGTGTTCCTATGGACCCGAAACCCAATACAGTAAATTGGAACACACAAAACGGCGTGCTAATCAGAACGGAGTTTACGAATTAATTAATGATTGGTTGATTAGAGCTGACCATCCTTCAGACTTCACCTTCACGCACATTCCTCAATTCTTCCGGTCAATCGTACACTCGGAAGCACTAGGTTCGAGTTTCGCTCTGATTGGAACTCATCGGTAGTAAATGTCCACCGTCCCGTCCGGGATTTGAACTCCGGACCAATCGCATGAGCTGGTTGGTGCAGTGGTAGCGCACTACTGATGAGCTCTAATAAGAGCGAAACTCGAGTTTATTGCTTCCGAGTGTATAGTTGACTGGAAGAGCTGAAGAATATGGGTGAAGGTGAAGTCTGAAGGATGGTCAGTTCTAATCAATCAATCAATAACAGTTATCCCACAACAATACTCACAATTAATTGCGAATTAATTAATGGTTAAAGTCAAAATTTTATGATGGGAAATACTTACAAGCGGTTGCTTTTCTAGTCCCATAGGATTTGGCACAAATGAATCGGTTCACAGTTCATACAAAGTAGATGAATGTCACAATTTGTCATTTTTTCGTGCACTTCTGCGGATGTTGAAATTTAAGACTTTTCAAAGCTTCATCCAGTTTGTGCTTGAATGAATCAATTGTGGGCGCAGAAACAACGTGTGGTGGTAGAGAATTCCAAGTAATGCACACTCTGATGGTGAATGAATGACGCCGGCATTTTTGGAGCACTAATTTGAATGAGTGCCCCCGCAGGTGAGCGTTTGGCGACAAGGAAAAGAGTGGACGACATGGGTGGTCTGGGTTCTGTATTATTTGGTATACCACGATCAAGTCTCCTCGAATGCGGCGATACTGTGTGGAGTACAGTTGCAGTGCTTCCAGTCTTTCCGCATAACTCTTGGAATGCAGTCCTTTGACCATTTTGGTGGCCATTCTTTGTGCACGTTCCAGAATCTTCTGATCGCGTTGCAGCCATGGTTGCGAGAATACATCCATCGGTTAACGATGGTGGCAAATTATGCAAATGAGGTTCATTAAAGAAGCTCAAATCGGATGAGTATTGATCAATATGAGCCAAATATGCGCATCATTTGAGTGGACGATTGATAGGAACACGCTGGCCATTCTGTGCAGCACTATCAAATCATGACGAAGATCAGATTTGATAAAACTCTGGTTACTCATGAGTAGTGTAACGCCAAACGTCTGTTCAACTGAAGAGACCACCAATACGGTATCATTTTTCGAAATCTTCTGGTAGAAGCCAAGCTACTGTTCTGAAGGTGAACAAAAGCCCATACGTATGTTCACACAAAATAAATAAAAATGTGAAGATAATTGGTGGTATAGAGTTACGCTCTCAGTCGATCTGTTTAGATCGGGTTTGGATTTTTGCCCACCACGCAGTCTAACTGTGCTGAATGAACGGTTCTATCCAGCCACTTGAAATTCCTTTTCGATTTATACCACACTAAATGACAAACAATTCCAGACAGCAAAGCAAGGAAATAAAAATTCCATCATGTGTCACGGGTCAACTGTATGCAGACAGTTTTTCCCAAATTGAGTTAAGCGGTGTCATTGTCCTCTTCATCATCAGTTCTCCGATTCCACCACTCACTATTGCAGAACAGTCATGTGATTGAAGCTCTAAATTTTAATATAAACTTCATACCGATGCGTAGTATATAAATTCGTACTGATCAAGAATGAGAGTGTACTTCACGTTATTGGCATAGTGACCAACTCTGTGTCCATAGCCATCACTCTATAGTGTTCATCCGGTCCCAAAAAGGAGGTATTTATATTATTGTGACTGATGCTGTTGAAAAGTTTTCAAGTAGTTCTAGGTTTTGTCAAATACAAATAAACCCCTCCACAAATGGAGAATCAGCGACACTATTCCTAAATTGTATAACACATTTCCCTCATACCTGTTCTGTCCAATTACTGGTTTGGTGGTTTTATCGGTTCTATCACTTAGTTGACTCGTGAGAAGGTAAATTAACTCCGGTTGGAGCAGTGAATAGTGAGGACTTATGATTATGTTATCAATGAAACGTGTTAGTTAACCAAAGTTATTTGGATACTCGTTGATTGAATTATGAGCAGCGCAAACCAAAGCGCCGCACAAAGTGTACTAGAAAATCAGTGTTAAGCCAACACCAGCGATGGTAAATCATGAAGTCAAATATTTTGTCTGATCAACTACCCGGTGGCCGAGTGGGCTGCATGCTTGCGCTCTGCCCAAGAGGTCCCGGGTTCGATCCCCCTTTGGGTCGATGCGTTCGCAATGCTGATGACCCTAAACCAGGTCGAAACAACTGTTCAGTGCTTCCTAGATTTTCAGTTCACGCTTTATTTGCTATATACACGACGAGTTCATCTTTGAAAATATTTTGTAGTATATTTCCAATGTGATTTGTGATCAATTGACACATCTATCGACTTCTTGATTTCCTCGTCACATACCTTAGTGTGATAAACCATGAGCACTGAGGTCGCAGTGTTCAGTTATCAAATCCAAACCTTGAAAAAGAGCTTGATGAATCATTCAAATAGATCTCTGATGAGATAGACACTAACCCGATCGCTTTGTGCACTCTATAAAAAAGGTTTTTAAGCACTTAGCAGAGATGGGTGATTATTCTACTACAATCGAAGAAAAAATATCCACCCCATCGGTCTTCATAACCATTTGCCTACTAAAGCTTGCTGGCAGGAAGTGTAAATTTTATTTGAGAGTAGTGGGGATTTCGCTTGATAGGCTCGATTTTTCTCAGGTGAGTGTCCGAATCAATCTTGATCGCATGATCGTGATAAGAGCAGCAATTACGGGATCGGATACACCCGGTAATGAACATACTCTCTGCTGATGCACAAAAGAGAATTAAACGTGGATTATAGTTTATCCCTATGACTTTTTTGAACACAAAGATTCAAAGTAAAATAGATGCGTTATACTGACACGGACATTTTCGAAGATCGCAAATTTGTCTTACCATACATTAAGCTTCCTCGAGCACATTCTGTTCTGTTCGGATTTCACCCTTTTCTAGAAAATTTCTGTTAAGTAACATATAATAAATGGAGCCGGCTATTGGAGGCAAGCGACTGATAAAGTGCCATTTGTGCTTCTTCACCACCTCTTGTCCGGAAGGGAAGATTGAACTGCTGGAGACCAGCGTGAATCATAGAAGGTAAAATTAGACGAAATACATTAGTCGACGCATGGTATTCCGTGTTTACAGAAAAAAATTGGACAGTCTTGGAAATAATGTGAAACGACTGTAGCTCGGGATGTGGATGTTGTTGGTGGTGTATAAGCGCGGTCACACTGAGGACCGGCGGTTCTTCGAAATTGCCCTGATGATGTTGCCCAACCTGGCTACGAAACATCTGCGAACAACACTCCCAGCTCGGAGAACACGCCACCACCAACATGGACAGTATTTTATGTGTCAAAAACTTGTAAGACGTCACTTTGCACGATACGTTCATAGAAGAAGATGAGCATGCGGATCGTGTGCTTAGAATCATATAGCCTGAATTTCCAAATGGAGTCCAGGGAACGCAATCAAGGTCAACCATATTTTCATCTATACATCCGCTGCCTTTTCATAGAGCTTAGACATTTTTTCCATCACGGAGGAATATAGGATCCCAACCCAGAGTACATAAATGTTTTCGACTTTCACGGTACTGGAGTCAGTACGGGCAAGGAACAGGTTTTTGAAGCTCGAAATAAAGTTAAGACCACTGTGAACTTATTGGGGTAACGGCTACCGCGTGAACAAATAAGAATTGTTTTCTACATTATCTGATAAGTGCGACTTAGGGGTAACTTCTGGTGAACAGTGAGTGATGCCCAGCATCACTTAAAAGTTTTTACATACGTGATCTTTCCGGATTTTGATTTGAGGTTGACTGCTCTCGGATCCTGACTGGGCGAAACTATCAGTCAATACGACTGACCGAGTGACGTTCTGTTAGCAAAATGAACCAATTTATGAAGAACAGTATTTGATTTTCTCACCGATTCCGCTAGATATAGCTTGAGCAGACCCCGAGGAATAAGGGATTTAGTAATGGCGAAGGTAAAAACAACGGATACGCATCCCGAATCTTGAACCTACCATCAATGTAAGAAGCAATGTCTTTATCTGTTCGTGTGGTAGCCATTTTCTCAATGACTCAGGATTCAGCACTTCCAAACTACTTTTTCTTTGTCTCCCCTGCGCTACAATTTTGTCCCTTCCCATCATGGCAAAATGAATAACTCACGGAAGCTTTTGTGGAGATATATACGAGTGAGCTTAAAAGCGCTTCGTGGACTAGTTGAAAAAGAAACAAGTAAATGCGCCGCAGTTGAGTGATGATTTGATAAACCGGATAGGACCATTTATCAGGCTGTGTGCGCGTAAACTAATCCCTTTTGCTTGAGTAAACAATGAGTACATTACAGTTGTGAATAGGTGTTGTTGGCCTGATGAGGATAAACAAGTGATCCGTTGTAGGTGTTTTGGGGAATCGATAAGTATCCCGCATAAGATGGATGTTTCTGATAGTCATTTGGTGAAGCAAATATGTGAGATGAGTGGAAGCTCGATGAAAACGCAATTCAATAATACCTCTACGCACGAATCATGAGGAGTAAATGTTGAAGAGAGACTACATAAATTCATGCATTAGGGATTAAAACATTGTAAAGTAAGGAACGATCTGAGTGAGGTTTTGCAGTTCTAATTGAGATGAACTCAGAGAAGAGCCGTGTACTGCCGTACACAGTGTGACAGATTCATTTTGAAATAATCATCATACGTCAGTCCCGATCTTACCAAAAATGGTCAAGCTTGATTAATGTCAAGGGCAAATAGTCAAAAATCCTGTTTTGAGACAATCAATCAAATGATTAGACAGCCAGTTAAAACGGTTGAGAACGGTCTATAATCTGTCTCTCGTTGTGTATTTACATTTCATGCATTCCCTCTTCCCCGTAAATAAGGATGACTTTCATACGATAAATGAATTCCAGCACTATTCCAGCTGAACTATATTTCACTACACGTGCAATCGCTGTGAATGTGGTATCTAGACGAATCCTTGTGTTTGCGACACAGTGTTACCGAATCTGAATGTTGGTCAGCAGATCGCTAGGTTGTTGGGTTTGTTAGAAAGTACGACCGGGAAAGACGGCAAAACATTTTTTGTATCGGAAGGACAAAATGTCGTTCATCAACCAGAATGTGTGAAGATATTCGAGTCACCATCTATAACGAATAACTAATGATACATTCGCTTATAGATGAATCACCGCAAACTAGTTTATTTGCGACTGTATGTGATTTATACAATGTGTAGTAATGGTATATTCGGAAAGTTGAAAATAATCAATAAAATGTCAAGAGAACTGAGTTATGAAACCTTCGGAATAAAGTGACAAGAAGAAAGATGGTTTGAAATACTGTGTCTGTTTTATCTATCGAATAAAGATCGAGGGAGATACGTGTCGCAAGACTTTACCATTTCGTTCATTTAATCTCCTCGATCGCTGAAGTAAAACAAATAAGCTCATATGTAGCACTTTGGGTTGGTGAATCTTAGTAAAAAAACATGTACAGATAGCAGGAGCTAATAAAGTTAAAAAAGAGTTATGTTCGCGGCAAATGAACTAATTGTGTCAATAATTTTCGGGCGCACAAAACGGGATGATGTAATCGATTTAATAACACCATATTAGTTACCGCACCTTCAAAGTGGTTGATGAATTCGATGACACGAACCACACCCGGTAGTCAATTGGTCATCTAATGCACACCATGAAAACCAAACATATAAATGATTCCGCCTCCAATTAGCTACCCTTATTACGCAACCAAAAAGGGAAAAGTTTGGCGATTAGCCAGGGGTTATTAATCGGATGCCATCATCCCATTTTGTGCACCCAAAAGTTATTGACGTAATCAGTTCAGCTTTACTGAGGAGGCCTCTCCCTGCGACTGTATGGATTACCAAAATTACACAAACCTGGTGTACCGCTGAGACCTATCTTGTCGATGACGAACGTACCACAACATCAACTGGCAAAGGGGCCTGTCAACGTATTTTAGCCAGTGAGAAATTCTATACTGAGATATACCATGAAGGACACTTTTGACAAGGTAAAACAATTGGACCAAATGAACAATGCTAAGAAACACTTCGCTTCGCTTCACTGGACGTACAATCATTATTTACCAACGCCCCTTTTCGTGAAGCTATTTGAACTATTTGTGATCACGTCAAAAGAGATCAAGTGAGAACCATTTTACTTGCCTCCGTCTTGGAGAGACTCTTGCTACTGTATACACACAAACGTCCCATTTACATTCCAAGGAAAGGCATATAGATAAATCGGTAGCGTGGCCATGGGAAGCCCTTTGGGACCCGTACTTGTGGATTTATTCATGGCACATTTGGAATCTGAAGCTCAGAATTTTCTGAAACAAGCTATGTTGATGATATTCTCATGATTACGGACAATGTGAAATAGGCCAAGAACATCCTCAAAGGCCTCAATCGATTACATCCGAACATACGATTCAGCATGGAAACTGAACAGAACAATAGCATGAGCTTCCTTGACATAAATATCACCCGAAAGGAAGATGGAACAATGTCACGCTCGGTCTATCGTAAAACAACTTGAATAGTCTTCAGTCTTCAGGATTGAGGGCAGAGGGTAGGGTGCCCGTGTAAGCCCCATCACCGCTGGGTCGAAGGTCCGATCGCAAGCGTTCGTTCCTCCATAGCCCCTTTAGATGCTCATCTAGACGCCGTTTGAAAGCAGCGTCTGTCTTCTCTTCCACCACAATCGCTGGA
>UZAN01048133.1:9610-22323 GCA_900618425.1 Echinostoma caproni | reverse complement strand
TGGAACGTGAAGTGACCGAATGAAATTTAGCAATAGCACTCAAGGATACGGAACGCCGAAGTGAACGATTCGGAAGAATGTGGCATAAATCCCAGCTGCATACACTGGAGGGAATCGGTTCCCACGTGGTGGTTGTCTGACGCGGTGAGGAACTGAGGAATATTGTTGGAGAGCGATGTTGTAGGGAATGGAAGGAATGACAATAAAAACCTTAAATCAAAAAGCACATGAAAACATGATCAACTACGGATGTGGTGTTCGAAGTTTGGCATAAATGCTGGCTTTTTTACCAAATATCACTGTGATAAATAGCGAGAGAGAGAAAACTATCCATCGGAAAGGTGTGTGTGTGTTCTATCTACTCACGATGAAGAGCAACCAGATCCCCAGGATATGATGGGGTTAACTACATGAGGATAGTCGGAAGCATCTTGTCTATCTAAACAGGACAAATCCAGAACGATTAACGTAAATAGTACCACCGTGAAGCTGGTGATGTAAAACAGATTTTTAAATCTATTAGACTGTTACCATGGGTTTCAATGGAAGAGATAGACAAATTTCACAATCAGAGGACCTATGTAAAGAGTGAAGAGTGATACCAGGGCATTCAGCTCCAAAGAAAAAAGAATGCAGCGTTTACCAGATCTGCGCAGTGCGCGGTAATAACTTTGCCTCGAACAAGTTGCTGCCAACATACACCAACATAACATGGTAGTAGTCAAATGTGATTAATGCCCGCACATCAAAAAAGCAAGCCAGTGAGGTCTTAGGCTATTGTAACAGGGCAATCAACAGATGGCTTATTATATGTTGGCAGTAACCAGACTGGATCTTTTGGAATTCGAGTCATGAGCATTTATGGCACTAAAAAAACCGAAGACTGTAATTTACAACAAGCCTACACGAAACGAAGTGTTATGCTGCCATACACGGAAGTAAGCCGTGGATAGAAGAACGTTCACTTATGCGTTCGACTTTAGTCAGGTAGATCTGGTAATACTATAGACAGGTTGTTACAGTAGACCAGCGATGTTCTGAAAACGTTTTGAGTATATTCAACCGGAGATGATTTCGTTGCAGCAAAAAGGCACCAATATGCATCGGAATGATTGTGTTGTGTGAGTCGGACCAGTCAGTGTGTCGCACCCTCACCACTGACCTATTGTCCAACTTGACTGTCTGGAGTGAAGACGCATGACTCCGATGTAAACCTCAAATCAGTTTTTGCACGGATGCACTCTGAAATCTAACTCATGCCCAACATTACCCAAAATGAAGGTGATTGATTGATTATTCTGTCCACTGCAATATGCGGGTTCTTTTTCAGCCTACTCGTAAAAATTGGTATATGTATACATACATGATAGGGAGTTTCACATGGTTAGAAATATTGAGGCCGAGATAAATTTCAACGAATTAAAGAGACCAGAGAGTGTTTTCTGCGTCAGGTTTAGGCTCCAACAAGGTAAAAGTCATTTTTAATCTCCAAAAGTGTTATTTCTGACCGGAGTAATATAATTACAGTCGTGTTATAAAATTGGACCTTTAACAACCATGCCAATTATAAATATGAACTCAGTTGGGAGCATTGGTACGATCCGAGTATGGACTGTGGACATCAAAGTTTGATGAGTCTATAGATACTTGATAATCTACGCGTTCCACATATCGATTGTTACCCTCTCGCATTAACCTCTACAGAAAATTCTGGCGGTCAGAAGATCCATCAGTGTCTAAATGTATCACAGGGTAAAACTGATATCTTCTATCGTCCACTTGTGATTGCAGAAACGGGAGGGGTGGGGTGGGTAACTTAGTGCGGTTCCCAGTGTTTCACAAATCGAAGATTATTCGGCGCAATTATATGTAACGCAATATCAGGTCTGACATGAACACCCTTGGTCCGGGATCAGAGATCCCACTAAATACTACTAGTAATGCGCGACAATATTATGCACTTACTCTCCAATTGGAAGGAACAAACTCGCACTGTGACTGCGTAATGGCCACTGAGTGACCGAGGATGGGATGAGTAAACCATCCACCTGACAAGCAGCATCTGCACAGGTTATTGAGCCAGCCGCATCATCCATCGTGACAGACTCATTATGTGTTTGGCTCGAGTGGCGCGAGTGATCACTGTTTGTAGCTTGCGTTAGGGGGCACAGGCCCAAATGTTCAGCCGGTTGTCTAGAAAACTGGAATAGCCCACCGGATGGTTGAGGAATGGTACGTCTTTGTGCACTTTTGATGAGTTCCTCGCGCAAATAATCAGCCAAATGGGTCGGCAGAAGCAAGGACAACTTGGTCAAATCGTCAGTGGTGATGCAACATGTGAGCGCGGAGTCCGCAACGGGAAACGTTTCATTGGTTTCAGTGGATGCATCTGTGTCCTCAATACTCCATTTCGGGGTGGTAAAAGCTGCATCAAACTCGACTGGCACAGAGGCACGACGTGCGCTCTCGGCTTTTGTTTGCGCCATGACGGATGAGAAACGGGTAGTGGGCATACGATGTCCCATAGTCAGATTGGTATTACTCCCGTCCCTAACAGTCAATGGCTCGTCCGTGGTTCGTGTGTCAGACTCGTCCTCGTGAACCTCTTGTAACACAGGACTGGCAGCAAGTAGACCGGTATCCTTGGAACGCAATCGTGTGGGCAGACGAGTTGTTTTAAACAGTTTGTTGAGTTGTGGCTCTGAATGCGAGTTGACCGAGGACCGACTGTAATTGCCTGACTCGTGTACGCGCGATGATGGCCGACTAAAATGACCGGTTGCGGGAACAGGTAACGGACGATGATATGCGGACTCGTCAGGGAGAATTTCGAAATCTGGGGAATTCATCATGCGGGTACCAATTGATGGGATGCGACTGACCTGTTACACAGTCGGGTAAGAGGGAATCAATTTTATGTCAGATAAGGCGATTAGGAGCATTGAAACATAGGACACAAGAAAAATTTAAAGAGCAAAAGAAATGTCAAAAAATCGTAAACAAAACTTCAACAAAGAATACAATTTAAACTTTAAAACTCAGCAAACTGAACGAAAACGAATAATGAGTCGAGAAAACTAAATGTAGTTATCAGTGCAATGGGAAAAATAGTGTGCAATACGATCTTCGTGATCATAACCATGATCGCTAATCGTAGCTTGAACATATCTCGATTTGGCCCATCCTTCTAAATGATTTTACTCAAAAAAAACTATTGATGTTAATTGGTAAGCATAAACTTGGCGGATATATCCCATGGCTAGGAACAGTGGATTACGAAGTTCGTACAAAAGGTTCCTGTTAAAGCGCTGCTTTTTTAAAGCTAGAACGGACACTAAATGTGATCTCGATGAGCAAGTAACCCAACCATTTGGCCGCCGTTCATCAATCACAATAGAACTCCGTGACAAAATAAAACAATCCGGGAATCGAGATATCTGCTAATATTTCGTCGTGACAAAGCCAATTTTGTCCGGTACACTGCAAATGCATCAGGTTACGATTTGTTAGAAAACACTTGTATTAAATGTGAGATCACATTTTCGTGGTTCTGAAGTGCATTGAATGAATAGTGGTTGGATAAGCATAACTATTAGTGGGTCTGGACATTTTCGCCTGCCCAGTTCCGATATTACCATTAGAGGTTGGCAGTCTTCGAGCACATTTCGTTATTCGACTAATGTAATTTGGGCAGATGATTGGAAGCCAGTTCGGAAAAACCAAGGGTAAATGTTACCACTCAACCTTTCAATCGACCTCAACTAATCGAAAATTGGATACCCCGATCATTTGAATTGGTACTGGGTCAACAAGACTTGCGAAATGTATAAAAAAAACTGGAACCAACCAAATAAGACCAGTTAGCTACCTAATTTGACTGCAGTTTGTCGGTATGAACCCATATCTGTGTTTTAACGCTAGATTTGGTGATGGAAACAGGTTGTTGAGCGGATGAAAAGTACACGCGAGAAGTCGACCCCCAGTAAGTGCTTTTCACTGGGTTTTGCGAAGCCAAAGTTCGTCCTTAATAGATGGAACAGATGTGCCAAAACAGATCCGCATGATTAACCATGCTGTAATGAAAGGGCGGACTAAAGTGCGAACGATGTTTGCCGAGGCAGGAAGCGGTTGTAAAAAGGTCAAGGGTGATCAGACTAAGGTCTGACATGAAGGTATGAAAACCCTAACCGGGACAATAGGGACCCTGAGATGATGCTCACTGAGCGTCAGAGACACAGTGATATTAACCAAATGTTGAAAATTGGTTCTCGTAGCTCGGGTGAACTGTAATTCCACTTCGCCTGTTCGCACCAGTTCAACGGCGAACCGAGTTGAACATAGTGAGAACAGGGAACGAAAATAATCGGTGGAGAAGAACACATATATAAACGAACGGGTACAAGCAGAACACTGCCACTTCACAAACACTGATGATATCACCTCGGTTGGTGATGAAACGTTTGCAAACAAATTGTCAAGCTCGGCGAACAGGCGAAATGGAACACTGAGTGATATGGCTGGGTATCGCAAACAGTGGCGCTTGTGCATCTACTCATTATTATCCTAACACCTCTCTATATGAATTCTCCATCTTGCTCTTGTATCCAAATGGGAGGCCAAAAGACAGCAATCAAAACCGGTGCACGAAAATGCATGGTTACTGGTAGTAAAAACTGAACTGAACTGCTTCAAGTCGTAAGTAGTGATTGCTATCCATGACCTCAACGAAAAAGAACTCGGTGAGAGTGGAATGGTAAGGATCATGAAATGATCGCGGGGGTCGTGATTGAAATACAATGTCTATCCAAAATCTTTAATGGTGAAACGCACATCAAGACGACACGGCATCATGACATAGCGTGATGGTACGTGTGCCTCCATGATCCTGCGAGCTATACAGGATGACTTTTCACAGCCAGGCCTAGAAGTTCAAGGCGTAGAGGCCAGAAAAAGCTCAGCCTCAAAAGCCTAGCTGACTGAGCAACTTTTGAACACTTCTGACTACTCGCTCTCGCCGTTCAAGAGGTCACTCCACCAAATAAACATGGAAAGCAGCAGTTTAACGGTAAAAAAAACCTAGCTAGATGGACGGAGGAGCGGGTTACGTAAGGCTTCCCAAAGACGGTGGTAGAAGTTTTCGCACTTCGTTTAACAGCTACTGCCCGCCCAAGCTGGGCAGCCTGCAGTCAATTAAGTGTCATCTGGTCCAAGTTCCGCCTGTCTCGCTGGGTGCATGAGCGTCGATTTTGAAAACCGAACTGTCAAACAACGCACCATTGAATAACACATTGGACCGAAACCCAAACACCTTGCGTGACAGGTCACTAGAAGCTTCCATAACGGTGCTTCGGTTACGCTCTCACGCTGGATATACGCCCAACTGGGTCGGGCTATTAACTCGAAAACTCCGGTTAGAGTTGCCAAAGAGAAGCCCTATCTTCGGTCTCGATTAACGAGAGGTATGTCGTGCTCTAAAGTCTAAAAATCCATCTAAAAATCGACCTTACTTTGGTTGGGGCATGTGTTACGCAGGTCGCCTTATAGGTTGCCAATGTGCGCGATGTTTGTCGAGGCAGGTGTCGGGTGGAAAAAAAGGCACGGGGGATCAAAAAAAGACCTGGCAAGAGGGTATGAAAACACCTGTCATATAGGTCGTGATAATTGTAATCAATGGTTAGAGACACTCAGTGATATGGCTGAGTGTCTTAAACAGTGGAGCTCGTTCATCTTCTTAATTGCGTGGTTCACGCTTGCGTGCCCAGTGGGTGTTGCCCACGAAAAAGTGAACTTGATTTGGTATGGAGCCATTTACCAACAGACTGTTTCACCACCTGATTCACTACTTCGGTCATTAAATGGTGGGCTTTATTCCAGGAGAAAGCCAATAACTCCAGCCATTACTACATCATTATTCAGTTGGAGCCGAACGACCGCCATTAGCCAAACCGTCAGAGAAAAGGGAAAAAGGGACCCTGTGTGACAAGTACATTCTTTTAACGGATTAGAACCCCAAGGACGCACATCAATATTTGTATACAGAGACAAAGAACAAAGACATAAGTCATCCGGACTGAGTAGCAATCGTCACGAACTGACTCCATGACATTCTGGTCTCAATGATGCCTTTCACAACTGAATGATAACTAGTCAGTAGACGTGGTAGTCCTAATAAATGCACTGTAAACTCACAGAAGACGTCTGACCGGACATCAACATCAAAAAGCGTGGTGTTCGTAGGCGGCCTCGCTGTGACGAGGATCTAGCTTAGGATGGTTTGGTAGGGAATCCCTAAGAAGATCAACAGCTCCAGCTTGTAAAACTAAGAAACCCTTAAACATACCATGACGTGATTTGATTCTCAAAAACATGCTTGCCCCGTGATCTGTCTATCAAGTGTTGCCTGCATCCAGAAAAGTGCTGCGTTTATATATTCGCACCGGCCTCCATTGGTCTATAAGAAAGTTTACAACAAACAAGTGAACCTCTTCATTCATCTTAGGAGACCACTTACTGCTCCACCTCGCTCGCATTTTGGCCCGATCCACGGTGTGAACAACGAGTGAAGAACATTTTCCTCTGTTTTCGAGAGGACAAATGATCCGTGTCCCAGTCGAAAGATTCGGGGAGGAAGAGAAGTGGAGAAAGAATCGGATGAATAGCATAAGTCGACGCAGACGTGCAAAAATGATTATCGTAATTGAAACCATTCAACCACTTAATCAAACGGATATAAGGAACATGAAAATAAATTGACGTAATGAACACCTGATGATCACGTCCTTTGTATTCACTGATCCAATTGTATGGAACATTTGCCGTGGAAAAAAATTAATTAGTTACCAACGAGTTACCCGTTCTATGAGCGTATTATATACAGGAGAGAGATTCAGACACCTACTTTGTCATCAGACTTCGCTCTGTGGTGAAACAGAGTAAGTTAGTCAATGAATTCAACAGACATAGTGAGTTACTGGAATAGGTGGCTGATTAACTCGCCATTTGATTTCTTGTCTAGTTTACGTTTTACGTCAGCACAACGCGTTGCGAGAAAGGTACCCTGTCGAGAATTGTGTATTCCAAGGGGTGGGGGAGGATAAACGGACTTTTACTATAATGTATGGCAGTATTAGCACATTGGAAGTTGTGCAGGTATCTTTCCCGGTGAAGGGCGGTCAATGTATGTAAAAGACAAAACGAATCCAGACAATTGGGACCGATGAGTGCAATGCGTCTGTTCCTCAACACTAAGCGTTGAAACGTCAAAGAGATTCACCTCTGTATCCCTCCGATGAGGTTGAAACCCAGATCCACACGATCAAAGCAAAAAAACGATGGATAACATCGACCTCAGCTGCCGTGCTGGATACGGTGGAACACTGCCTCCTGATGCCGCATATGACAGCACGCAAATCCCTTAAACGCCAGTTCATCAAGAGTGTGAGGAGTGACCGAGAGAAGTGGTGGGTAGGAAAGTGTAGAGAGATCGAGAAAGCTTCGGCTGTGAGTATAAGGTCCCCAGGAAAATAGGCATAATTGAGGAAGTTAAGCAATCCGTCATCGTCATCAGCAACGCCATCTCGATGGATGTGCTGAACATTTAGAGGCTCAGTTGAACTGACCCCGTATCGAGAATTGAACGGTCACTCCCCAACTCGACTACGCAAAATCTCCTGGTGATGGCAGCCCTACATCGGAAATAGAGATTGCCAGGGTAATCAAAAAGGTATGAGGCATCCGGCCCAGATGGGCTGCTCCCATCGGCGCTTAATTAAGGAGGTTCAGCGTTAGTCTTGGAGCTGACGAAACTCCTGGCTTCTCGCATAAATGTGATTGTACTGGCTTGATAAGGAACTTACCGAAAACATATGTTCGCCTACAACCTGTGTTCTAATTGTGACTGGGTTTATTCTGTGATTTGACTCGCTTGAATACTGCAGTCATGTGTGGGGCGGGGCTTCATCCATCTCTCTTTCTGTTCTTGATCGGATTCAACGTACGGCCATTTGTCTCATCAACTAGTAGTCCTTAACATGTAACTGACAGACACTAGCTCACCGTCGGGCAGTCACTTCTTTATCCTTATTCTACCGATACTACTTTGGATTTTGCTGGAGTAAGCTTCTGGCTTCTGTCCCTCCCCCGCTTGTTCTTCCGCATAGATCCCGCACACAAGCGGCTGGACAAAAAATTCAAGAGCCGCATTTCTAACTATCAATCATTTTTTTGACCAGAACAGCACACCTGTGGAACACTGTCCTCCTTTCAGTCTTCCCTTCATCCTTATCTTTAAAAGCAAAATCAACAAGCTGGTTCGAGCTTGGATGTTCTCCTTACCTTCCCACTTACAGTATGTCCTTAGATAAGATAAGATTAGGTAAGATTAGGTAAGATAAAATAATGGTAACAGCCGAGCCCGAACTTGCAGCACTTTGCCGCCCGAGTTCAACACAGAAAGCGCTGTTCGTCAGGATTGCTTGCTATCTCTTCCATTTCAATTCAACTTTATTATAAATTTTAATATCGAAGCAGCCCTACCCTCCTGAGCGGATAGTAACTTCGAGTTACTTCTGGGTGGTAGACTGTCTGATCTGGAGTGTGCAGAACACACTGTGAAGATCCAGATAAGTATTAGGCTTTTCCGAAAGGTTTGAGTACTAATGTAGCTATGCTTGGTATGCGTTTTGCATCTTCATAGTGCAGAGTGAACATACAAACATAAATTATCCTCGATAGAAATCGTAGCCAAAAGAAAATGAAAAAAAACGGTCTGATCAGCTGCCCAGAGGCCGAGTGAGTAGCACGCTTGCGTTCCGCCCGTGAGGTCCCGAGTTCAATTCTCAGTTGGGTTATGGATTCTCACTGCTGATGAGGACCAAACAAATTGAAACAACTGCCCAGTGCTTCTTAGATTTTCAGTTTACGCTTCATTTGCCATATACACACGAAAAATTCACCTTTTGAAATTAAATCGAATCCCCCATTACTCACATGAAAATCTAATCCTACCGCTTATATTACCATTGTCGTTGTGTTATACCATGATTATCCTCAATCCGGTGTGAAATACATAAACATATAAACAGATCAGTTTGAAAAAATGGAGGAAAATACGTATCGAAACACAGGAACAATAAAGAAACAATTAATGTTTGTTAGTTTCACTGTACACATTTCGACTTCTGTTGTTTATTATAGGGAAACACATTTAAAAAAACAATGGAATAATCGCGGCACTGACTTCTATTCCGTGACATATATCTCTCGAACGAATCTTCCGCAATTCAGAGTGTTTACCCTAACTATGAAGTTAACGAAAAATATAGAAACAAAAAGGCGGGAAACAAAATCAATCAACTTAGGAAATAACAACTATTGGGTGTTTACTGCACGTCATTTTCGGTTGTCTTTGTTTATTTTTTGGATAGTACACAGAAGAAAATACATTCACTGATTTCGGTTCGATGTCATGTTTCGCAGTCTCCCTAACCAAAGACAATCTGAATCATTGGGGTCCAAACCGGGAGCCCGGAATGAAAACCAGATCCGAGCGCAATCTATTTAACCCTCTAAGCCACGCTTTAGCCCGCCCACATCGCTGTACCTTCCCACCCGGGCAGATGTCTGCAAATAATACACGGTGTGTCAGACGTTGCCCACGTAATCGTGGGATTTGCTCCAGCTACCTATAACGATGCAGCGAAATTATTTTGCTCAATTGAAAATTAGTTGATTCTAACACACGTCGCTCGACATCGTTATTCACGCCATGCTCCAACCACAAGCAGGCGATGTTGCGGAGACACCGGTTGTCGAAGACGAATAGTCGCTGGACATGAACTTCTCGAATGGGTCATGTTTCGCAGCCACAGAGTATCACAGCACGTACTTTTGTGCAATGAAGACGCCTTTTCAGTGAAAGGGATATGTTGTGCCGGAACCCAAGATACCAAAGATTAGCAAATGCTAACCTAGCGTTGGCAGATATCACACGCACCTCCTTCAGTCGTTCCGCAGCCACCGATGTGGATAAAGCTTTCGACTACAACGAGGTTATCACTACCCAAGAAAATTACTTGAGGCAGCCAGCTATTTTAAGATCGTCTATGAATTATCCCGAACACAAATGATCAAAATAAATCTTCCTTAACCATATACGAAATTCAACAAAAATGAAAAGCGGAGAACTGATCGCATCCTTGACAGGTGTGTCTAACAGTGAGTAGTTAACAAGGTTAGAAGCAAAAATCAACGCCCACACAGAACACCTTTCTCAACCACTCAGGCAGTACAAGCCATGCATACTTGATGCATTCTCACGAGGCCCCTCACAAAAGCTAAAACCAATTACCACGAGGTTTTCTCATCGTCTTCCAGCTAGTTTAAAATGCTTTCTAACCAAAAACTAAATCCAGAGCATCACCGGGTCTGAATTGCATAAATCAGTGATGGCTCTCGAAATTTTGCGTGCTTCTTTCTTTCATTACACCAGTGTGTACTAAACAGCAGACGGGGCGGACCCCATAACCACGAAGATCTGCTGTTCAGTGACGGTAACCGGCAACCTAAGAACTGTGATTTGGAGTGGTGAACCACATAAGGCGTGGTAAAGAACTGGGCGACAGCAAAGCTGCCCACCTCCAAAGTTCGGTGGCGGTGGCCGGGTTCGAACCTCGGACCACAGAGATCCAAAACACGCCTCTGGTTTTCGAGGTCTCACATGTGAATAGACAAAGTAGTCCCTTGTTTACCCTTCCATGTCCATAAAGATGCGCTCCTTTCCAGCGCATTCGTTTCTTGGCGTGCAACGTGTGGTTAGCACATCAAGGTGAATTTTTATTCTTAAAGAAATCCGTACATCAAGTATCATAACAATGTAGTCATCGGAATCACTGATAACAAAGTGTTTATTATTGTCGGTATCAATCATTTTGATTGTTTGTGAGATTAGGTATTGCGTTTACATATGGTTATGGATACTGTCGGTTGACAGAATGAGAACCCCATTATGGATCACAACAATACAGGCGGAAGCCAATTAAACCACCTCGGCCTATGACCACAATTGTCACAATATAAAGGGATGCAATCAAGTGGTGGTAACTCGGCCGTCACAACACCCTTCTGTTAGTGTATGCAATGGTAGTTCGGCCAGTTCTGATGTGGAGTGCTCGAACTTAATAAATTACGATAGTTTGGGCAAGTGTTACGCAGGTCGCCTTATAGGTTGCCAATGTGCGCGATGTTTGTCGAGGCAGGTGTCGGGTGGGAAAAGAGGCACGCGGGATCAAAACAGGCCTGACGAGAGGATATGAAAACACTTGTCACATAGATCGTGATAATTGTAATCAATGGTTAGAGACACTCAGTGATATGGCTGAGTGTCTTAAACAGTGGAGCTCGTGCATCTTCTTAATTGCTTTGCAACCTTAGTCCCATGAAATTCTCCATTCTCTCTTCGACCCTACCTTCAAATTGCATGTCTTTCTCGTACTGTTTCATCCAAATGGGCAGCGAAAAAACGACAACCAAAGCCGGTGCACGGTTAATCGTGCAAGCTGCTTTGTTGCTCAACGAATAAAAGAAGAACAGAAAAACAGCGATGGGAAAACATAACACTCTACTTAAGGGAAAAGAATTTACTTACCCAAATTCTCTGAGACAGGTTAGAATGATAAAAAAATATATGCATTACTCACGAGAATCCCATTTGCATACAAACACCTCCTAGTGAACGCGAACTTTCAGCTAGGGAGGGAAAATGTGTAGGGGTACTTCCAGAGTGGTTGGATTGGATCACCGGGAAGCATTATCACCGCAGATTCTCTCAGTATCGTGATTCGGGTTCTCTTTGTAAAACATTTATTACAGTAAATGCGCATGATTGTTTGGATGAAGCGCTTTGAAAAACTTTTTTGTTTAGGAAGTTCTATTAGTGACATGTTAGCATGCCACTCGGACCGAAAAGCAGCATATAAGGAATTGTCTGCATATAAAGTCGTTTTCGAACCCGGACACCAAAGACTGATAATCCGTCGACCTGACCATCGGGCTATTCGGGCCCACACAATAGCCCGATATTCCAACACGGTATAATAGTATTCATCTCCCATTGTTCATGCATTAGGTCATTTGAAACGACTTAGCAATTTAGCTTGCATTCGTCATGCGCGAACAGCATATCGTCCACCCATTTTCAAACGCGAGCGACTGAGGTTAACTTAAAGGATGAACACTTCTTCACTCCATACAGTAATAGGTTATTTTTCTGATAGCCGCTCAAGCCTATTGAGATAACAAAATGGTTCGACTATATCCTCCACACACACACTTGGCTGAATACTCTTTCAACTTGAACACATTGCGACAGCCTTCTACTTGTCGGTGGATCTACCATTCTCGCATCAACTATGTCTGGTTACCCGTTTGTGCTGGGTAGGGATTCCATACCGTTGTTTCTCAGTCGCCTGGATAAAACCCGGCTAGTGCTAGTGATCTTACTCAACGCTTCTGCAAACGAATAATATATACATATGACAGGTTGGTAAACAACGATGTTGATTGTTGTTTTTGTAGCTCGGGTGGTATAATATGATGTTCAGTTGTTCGCCGAGNNNNCAAACGTTTCATCACCATTCGAGGTGACATTCTCAATGCAGTAACTGGGTTACTGCAGTTACTGCACTGAGAATGTCACCTCGATTGGTGATGAAACG
>UZAN01048132.1:14761-24810 GCA_900618425.1 Echinostoma caproni | reverse complement strand
AGATAGATAGATAGATAGATAGATAGATAGATAGATAGACAGATAGATAGATAGATAGTATTTGTGCGAAATCGTCCTCGATATGAAACGTTTGATGCAGACCCTTGTCCGGGAGTTTATTCGTTCGAAATAATAATGATCATTGTTTAATGGTAGCATACACCACCCCGGTTAGTCAAAGGGTTCCAAAATATGTTTGGCTAACGTGACAATTGCCTATACCGAGTATGAATATTTTTCATCGTGAATCAATCTCAAAATGGTGTTACCCGTGTAATCTCCTATTAGAAAGGTAGCCAAAACCTATCCAGGAAACTTTCAAGGTCAACCATGAGGTGCGCGCTTGTTGGCTAAGCATTTCCTACGGTCATGGCACTCATGGCACAGGATGGAACACCTAAGCGCTCTCGCCAAACAAAGTGAGAAAGATGGAGTCATCGGTTAAAAGGGGCTCATTAATCTCGTTTTTCGGTCTCCGAACGATGCATGTGTTTCGTTGCAAATGTGAGCACAGTGAAGAGCATAGTCAAGATACTTTCTCTGGCATTACAGCAGTAGGAAAAAGGGAAAAACTGATCCCATTCGGCTAGAGTCGAAGAATTCTCTGAACGAAGAATCATTCATTGAAAATTGCGCCAATTTTACGACGCCACCGCTACGAGGTAATCCACCAGTTTGCCTTTTACATTTGTCCCACCCTTTTGGGTTCACATTTTGGGCTAAGCAAATCACAGTACAAAAATATGTTTATCATGACTTACTTAGGGTTATGTTACGGCCGGGTACTCAGTCCGGAGCTGATGAACGTTTTCGGGAAATTTACAATCCGAGCTTTTGGGTAGCCAAAGCCTTACCGGTATGGTAGAGAGGCAACATGAAAATTGCATTTCATTGGATCATACATCATTCTCATGGGGACAAACGGGTAAGGTGCCTAATCTTATTCCATGCCCAGTTGAGCTATTGACCACAAGCAGGGAAGTGTCAATGAGTGTGCGTGTGATTCGTACACATCTTTTTGTCCGATGTGAAATCAGGGTTTCTGGCCAACTCCCGTATGGGGATCTGCCAGTGGTTCACTGACCCGTTATGGCCCCGGATGTTGGTTTTTCGTCTTATCACTTTGGTGGGAAAACATCTGTGCGACGGGAAAGCAGTAAGTAAGGATTTGTCAGAAGAGGCTATCTGAGATGCTTGATTAAATAGAAGCATTTCGCGAGGTGCACGGGGAGAGTGACCAACCATAACCCGAGACACCCGCCTCCGATCATATCGAGACTTTTAGAGCTGTGTGACAAATTGTATTCTTCCTAAAACAAACAGCCCACCTGTTTGTCTCACATTTGCTAAACAATAATGTATCGATCACAGTCCCCATTAGTAGTCATTCAAAAGAACTATAGAGACAGCAACTACCGAAATAGTTCCTGGGGGGTATGGACCCTAATAAGAACCGCGGCAAAACCGGTTTAGTGTTTTTGATCGATCATTTACCACCTTACTGAAAATTCTATTATTATATTTATTCAATAAAAGGAAGTGAACAGAGCAGATAACGAAAGATAAAAGTTTGCGTACTGTCACGCGAAATGGAAACAACCGTGGCCAGTACACTTTATAAATATTTGCTGATAGCAATAATTGGAATTGGGTTAGGGAAAGCTAGTTCATTTTTATTCGATATATTAACTTTCATGTGAATAATGGACGACTCGGTTAAATTTCAAATGACAATTCGTCGTGTATATAGCAAATGAAACGTGAACTGGAAAGCTCGGAAGCACTAGACAGCTGTTTCGACCTGGTTTGGTCTCATCAGCTGTGTGAATCCATCGACCCCACTGGGGATCTGCCCATGCAGTTCCGGGTTCGATCCCCAGTCGGGTCGATGGGTTCGCTAACTGCTGAAGAGACCCAACCAGGTCGAAACAGCTATCCAGTGCTTCAGTTCACGCTTCATTTGCTATATACACGACGAGTTTTCATTTGAAATATTAACTTTCCTTTGATTAAACCTACGATCTTATATTGATTGGTATGACAGCGTCAAAATGAATAAGTGTAATTGGCCTAAATATCAAAATATCAACTAAAGCCAGGTGTGATTGTTGGCCTCGTAACCTATACAAGAAATGTGGTACTCTATGCAAACATTGCTAACAAAAATCGTGTTTCTCTTTAGATTTCTACTAGAAAATGTTGAATTCCACTGAAATGTGCATTGAAAACTAGGTTTAAAAAAAAATTGGATTGAAAAAAAATAAATATAACATGAATACCGGGTGGATGTAAAAAACGAAATCAAACCAGTGATATGCTACTTTGACTTTCATTGACTCAATCGTGTATGCATATAGAGGCCGTTAAACACGGTATAATGCAATTTATGCGAAGTTATCAAACGGCTTTCTTTAAATAAAATCGATTGAATAGCAGACGGGCGAAAACGTGAATATTGGGAATTTGCTGATGAATAAGTTGTCTGGATTTGTAACTATTTTTTCTATGCGGAATAGAACAGTCAAAGAGTGAAACTGTATCTACCTTTGAGAAAATATAACAGATAGATAGATAGATAGATAGACAGACTGAGAGACAAACAGATGGCAACCTCGAATGAAATGCCAGCTGCACACAATCACACGTGCAATCTATGTGGGTCACGTGATGTAATATCCAGGGTTCTGGAAGTGAGGTAAAGGAGAAAACACCAGTGAGACAAACTAACTTATTAATCAGTCACTGCCACTTCGGTTCGTTCACTAAATGTCCGTGCGAAAACAGACTGACTTGTGATCTCCGCCTCGATCACACATCATGTTCACTGATCGGAGAAATTCGAAATTATTCCGGACAATATGGGGTGCACTTATTGCGCCGTCGTTCATTTCCAGACAATTTTTAAGTGGAACAGTTTCTGGAAAACAAGCTCGTTGATCAGTGCCGTAGGACCTTTTTGCAAGTGCCATATATGGCCTTTTGCTTCCACCGATGTCATTTTACACTCGTTCCGCGAACCGCATTTATTTATTCATTGAGAACATCATTCTCTGTAATACGTATTAGCATAGTTTTAATGAGCTAACCTTATTTTAATACAGTCGAAATGTGGTAGTTCATTAAAAAGAAACAAACAAATTCGACCATAAAACCGTGATTTCCACAAAATGCATTTTTTATTTTCCTCTAGCAAAATACGAAAGGAAAAATATTTCTCGTCAATATTCATTTTGAACAATGCGTGCATGTCTGAATTTGAAATTGCATCGGTTTTTCGTCCGCTCGGTTCAGTTATGGAAAAGAAACTGGTCATCATAGACCGCATAGAGTGCGAAAACCCGTGTGGTGATCATTTGGTGTTTCACGAACGGATCCTCTCTTGCCTGCGTTCAAATCCCAACGGATTCTTTTGATACACAGCACCGATAACCACGAATGGGTAAACGAATGATGAACATTTTGGCAACATGTGACTTGTAAAGGGCGAGCCTCATTGATCCCACTTTCCAGGAGTAAAAAGGAAAAATTCTCAATGGTTTGGCATAAATTAAAAGTATATGTAACCCGGGAACCGGTCACTGCTCATTGCATAGATTATGAAAAAATCAGTTTTTCTGACAACTATGAGGAGGCCGATAATCTATAGATTTGTTTTTTTGTAGTCTGAATATGTACCACGTACCCTTGAACCACGAGATGCAAACATGAAATAGCCAGTCGATCCTTTTCGTTGATTATTATTGGGGAGAATTGGATAGAAGCGGTGGTTTTATTAGAGTTCACGAATTTCCAGGTCATTGATTTGACCACCACCAACAACAACAACACCACCACCACGATCAACATGTGGTGGTAGATGGTTGCATGCAAAGGACGATCACCTTCCGAACGACGTACACCAAAAGTTAAAGTCAACACTGTCTGTCATTAGGGAATCCAAAAATTCATTTGAACACCTTGTCAATCTATCGTCTTTAATGTTTCCATTTTAAAACACTGAGCCTACTTTAGCCAGCATCTGAATACCAAAAGTAGGCACTTGTCGCTCGAGATGTTCACATTTCGTTCATTCCCCTCTATCCCTATAGTAAAACAATCAGGTACTATTTCGACTGTTCGAAAACCGATTTTCAATATGTTGTTAACAATCAGGCACGTACAAAAGGCATTGGGTCGTGTCAATCCTAGTGAACGAACGTACACAGAAGCCGATGACGTAACTTACGTCAAACGACCCGGTGATCAGCCCTGAGGATCCAGCGGTGCTCATCTATTTCAAAACGCCGCATGTTAATCGAATGTGTATTGAATTGATCCGGCTCACCCCTACTCGTCTTCAAACCACTGTTACGTAACCGCAATGCAACGCTTTTGGTAATCAGTGAGGTCATGTGTCGCCAAATAATAACATTTCATCCAATCTTCTCAATTGCTGACGTTATACAAACAAGCGCACTGAGAACACATTAGATTTATAAATCCTAGTGAACGGACATGTACAGATAAACAGCAGCAATTAGAATTAAAAAGAAGTCACCTCCATGGCAAATGAACTGAAATTTTGGGTGAATGGAAAGAGATGATGTATTCAGATTAGCAACGCCTCGCTTATTGCGAAAAGTTAAAGTCGGCACTGAACTGCACATTACCAAATGCTCTATTGCCTCTACTCGTGGACTCGATTTGGACAAACGTGTACATGGTTGACAATCCACTTCTGTGTCACACACATACACACTTGAAGTTGCGGTAACGCATACATAAGCAGAACCAACCGTCAATTATCACAGCAGATGACCAAAGAGGTTAGTCAAGTCGATGACGCAACTCACACCCAGTAATCAGGCGGTCACACGTAACACGGGGTTATCAATTGCGAAACGCATCATGACAACCGAAAACATGATTNCTTCCTCTTTCAAACTGTTGTTACGTAACCGCAATGCAAAACTGTTGGTGATAAGTGAGGCCTTGCCAATCCGATTACATCATTCCGTTCTGTGCACCCAAAAATTGTTGATCCAATCAGTTCGCTTGTTTTGGAGTTGACCTATTGTTTTCAATTCCAATTGCCGCTGTCTATCTGTACACGTCTGTTCACTAGGATTTACAAATCCAATATGCACTCAATGCGTTTGTTTGTCTAACGTCAGCGATCGAAAAGATTGAACGAAATGTGAACATCTGGTGACACATGTGTCTTCTTTCAGTCTTGATGCGATGGTTAAAGGGGAACCAGAACTTCAAATTTTCTCATTCTCTCTGGGCGTTGTTTGGATTCCCCGCTGACTGGTTGGTCCCCCCGCCCCCTCATAAAAAGAAAATAACGGAATTCCAGAGTAGCAAACAGAGAGCCTATGTGTGTGTGTCCTGATGGAATGCATTGAAATGCACAGTGCACAGAGGCAATCTAATTAAACGGGATGGCGAGGATTTGAGAGTGTCCACTGCACAAAGTTAACTGCAGAAACTATCAGAAGATCAAATACTTCATAGTGAACTCGTTATTTTAAAGTTTAGGGTAAGCAAAAAGCACTAACCGAGGCAAGTTTGGATAAAAACACATCGATAAAAATAGCGAAAATAACCGACAACTAACTGAGAAATTGTCCAAACAGTCGTTGGGGTGATCAGAGCCCGCGAATTCATAATGCAGGTTTGCAAAGACCGTAGTTAGATGGTTGAGACTAGCTCTCCTCTAGAAAAGTGAATTGTAAAACTATTCGATAAACGTTTTGATAGAATACACAAGTTTTGGACCATTTCCGAACCGTTCTGACCAGTTCTTACACCTTAACTCAACAAGACGTGAATCATTCGGGTTGGCAAACAAAGGCACAATAATTTAGATAGTAAGTGACTGGATTAATCCATTTATGTTTTTCCCAGGCATCAGGCATTGTTGATGATGTTTTGTGTAGGTTTCACTCCTTGTTAGATCGTTAATTCCCCACGGTTTGAATGCATTCAATTGCGATGGAAATGTGTGTGATAACTGACAAAGCGCACATTGGACAGCTGTTTCGTCCTGTTCGGGACTCGTCAGCAGTGCGCGTACATTTTGTGTCCCCGTGTCAGGACTCGAGCCGCGATTCTTCGGGCTGGAACTTCAAACCCTTGCCCTTGATCTAAATGATCGACGGTTATCACCTTGTGCAAATAGCTAATGGAAAACTAATATTTAGACATTTGAGGACATTCTACAAATGAGATATATTCTATCTATCATTCAGTCACGATCATTCCAATACTGTTATTGATTATCTCTTGATTATCTCTCAAGAATAGATTGATCTATATAAATTTTATTTCTGCAAGAAGTTTATTATTGTTTTGATTTGAAGTAGAAAGATACCCCGTGAAGCCCCGGGCGAAACTTTCGTTCCAGTAATGGACAGCTAATGACAGCGGAATGAGGAAGAATTCGCCAGTGTAAACGACGAGTTCCCTTGAATGATGATTTGCAGATCTAGCCTCGTTCCATAAGCCATCAATTTTTCGCGGCTCATTTGGACAACTTCAGATACCCCTCACTCACCACCCACCCCCACCCCCCGAATTCTGATTGATCATGATCATAGGACATAGTCAACTTTAAACTTGCGGCTAATTTTCAATCGGGTAGGAGTGGTAATTGTGAGCATTCTTCAATTTCCAGGGTTCTTGTTTCGATGTCATAACTTGCTTTGACAGAAGTTCAAACGAGTAATAAGAATAGGACTACTGTAGTTTAGACTAGGGACAATTTTGTGTGAATAAGCTTTCTGTACTGTCGCCATGCTCAAACCGGATGAAACTTTCAAAAGGTTTTCGCATGTAATTGAAGCAGAGAGGCAACTTAAACGAGAGGTGTGTAAATTCGTTGGATCAGTTGGTGTCTTGTAGAAACCCTTTGATGTGAACATAAGTCCAATTTGTTGCATATTCAACGAAATTTCTCCATCCAAACATAAACTGAGAAGGAGAAAACCGGTCATATCAAAGTGAGATGATGATTTTATTTGATCGCAGCAGAGAAGAGTTGTACAGAACCAATCTGGAAGATAGTCCGTGCTGAATGGCCATTTTTCCGACACTTTCGTTTGGAAAATGATGGCTCAATTTAAAATGCAGCTGAGGCTACGTGATATAAAGCAAGTATTGAACGCCCAACAAAACATACCGCTTATCGATTTTACCAAAAAATTCAAACCGCATCGCCCATTTGTCAAGGGGTTTATCTCGTTGATGGCCAACCAGTAATTCAGCATATTGTGAAAGCCGACCTTCTGAATTTCTCTTTGCCTGTCAAAAAAGTAAATAACTACACCGCCTAACGAGTTGGAAGGGAAGTGATCATTGAACGCACTGTTGTTAGTTTCCTGCATACGCCAATATGCACATAGCAAAATTTCTGGCACTGATAAGGGAGGTTTTTGATAGCTGTCACTCACGCAATGCATTCGAGGAAGTCATATTTTTCACATATGAAGCTCGCATGAGGTTGGTGGAAGAAAACGGTTAGATTTGAATAAATATTAATTTTTCACATTTGTGCAGTTTCTAGAGGGGTCTAGTTCAATGTCCAATTCGTTCTATTACCGCGCAGCAGCTGGAATTTCGATTAAGCCGAAAACTTTGACTTTGAATAATACTGTGTTCATTCCCGTCTGGAATACCTGGATTCGTGCTACTTAACAGGCAATCGTTGTCCATCACAATTCTGAACATGGGTTTTGAATTCATCTGTGGTGTCAGGATCGCAGATTGGGATGGCAGCCACTCTGATTAGAATTCAAGGTGATTGGTCAAAGTTGGAATCAACTAAAAATCATTGTCTGTATCCGAGGTTTTGTTATGTGTAAGCTGTATTTGCGATTGATGAGTATATGACAGCCTTGATGAAAGCAGAGCATAAATTTACACACTTTGTCAAAGAGGTGGACTTAGAAGCCGCGCAGTGGAGGCTGTTGCACCACCGGCTGTTATTGAAAGCCTCAAATGAGGTGCAGCTTGCGAACAACTGTCTATCTCTTATTTATGGTCCCCTGTCTTGAGCGATTCCTCACTCAGCTAAATGCACTGTATTCGGAGGCGAAACAAGTAATTACCAAATTATTATTATTATTGATGCTGTTATTGTGTTTTTATTCCACATTGTAGGGACTGATTACAGAGTGCTTTACACGTGTGCAGTGCATCTTTTGCGCATGCTCGAATGCGGTGATTTTGAAATTAAATTGGTTATCCATGGATTTCCAAATGCGATAATTCCTAAAATGACGAAAGTTAATCGAGTAAAACAGTTGGTGATTTTGGTGTGTTATCAACCGATCGAAATCGTTCCTCCCCCGCCCCGCCCCTCTCCGGATGCCGATGGATAGAATCTGTCAAATGTCACACACACACACCACCACCACCATCTTCCCTGGAATGTTCTACAAAACGCATATATGCACATTGTACTACTTACTAGAAACGGCTTTGGAGGATCGGCGATTCGGAACAATCTGTGTTGAGTTGTTGAGATGAATACGAGTGAGTGGGAGACAGAGAGTAATCGACCCCAGTTGACAAGACAAATAATTAAGTACCGACATCCCCGAGAGAAGATCCATTATCTTTCGTTTGTCATTTGTGAATGTTATTTACAAATTTGCGTGTGTGCGTGTGTATGCGTTTGGGTGCAGATTGCTTGCCGAGTGGATCGAATACGTTTGTATTTCTACAAGGAAACAGAAACCTATTCACAGAATGAACCCACTTTATACAGAATGGTTATTCAATGATCCTAAACAACAGTACCCGGTAAACTAAGCAGCTTCTGTGATCATGAGTGGGATTATTTCCCAATTGTATTCTCCACAATGTGCCCATTTTCTGCCTTGGTTGATTACCAACTATGAGTATTCTGAAGGCTAAGCGTTTATCTATCTATCTGCAAACGGTGCAATTGAAGAAACCGTGACAAATCAGATTACATCTTTTGCGTCGTCCTTCATCTGCTCACCCATCCCTTTGATCGCGAAATATGTTGCACGGGGCATTTAATCAACGTACTAAAATTAGTTTCCCCCCCCCCAATCCCTCCGCCAGCGCACCCCACCAAATAATGCCATTGGCGGGAGAAGGTTATGAGAAGAAATTCAATTTATTCGACATGCATACATAGATTTGATCACATTCCAGTCTAAACTAATGTGATCACACATCCAGTTTCATGACAAGCCACTATTTTATTTTCCAAAACCGCGTGTTATTTATCACGTCATTTCTCGTTATCTGCGGTGGGGTGCGGGTGGAGGGTCGGCGGTGGAACTGAATAACATTTTCATTAATTTTCAGAAAAACTACTCGAGTCGATTTAAATCAGTCTTTGTAACATACAAACGGTATACGGAATTTTCGTTGACCAGTGATTCATCACAGTTTACTCAGAAGCCTAACAGATATCATTTTGATGCGGTCTGAACTGTTTTTCATTTTATCTCGGGTCTTCCAATTGCTCTGCCAGATTGCTTTCCTTTGACGATAATGGATTATTTGGCTACACTCCTTGGCCAATGCTGTTATCGTATCTATAATCCTTTGAAATGCTCTTGGGGATTGTTAATCCTGTTGATCTAGCTATTTTACTAATCAATTATAAACCAGTAGACTTTAAAAAATTTTATCCAACCTGTTTAGTTAATAACCAACTAAAGATCCTGCTGAGCTGTGCTATCCTCTTTCTTATTTTCTACATTTGAAATACGCGCGAATGATTTCCGCTTCCTCCGACGGAAGTTTCTCTGTGCGACAATCCTTCCCGAATCTAGTTGTTCGTCTACTCCCGATCGGCGCTAAGATTAAATCCCAATGAAAGCTTTTCAGTGTTTATAACTTGTTGTAACGAAAGATAACAACTGGCACAGTTCAACCCACCAGTTTGTGATCTTCTTCGCACCTTATTGTTCTCCGATTGTGTTTCCTGGTTTACCTTAACGAGTTGTACGCTTCCACCAAAGTCCAACGATCATTAGTTGCTTCGGCTTCAATTTCGGGGAACTTCCCGGGGCAGTTTTGCGGCC
>UZAN01048130.1:0-10076 GCA_900618425.1 Echinostoma caproni | reverse complement strand
CTAGATGATTACTGACACGTGCAATTCGGTATCATCCCGAACTCATTGGATGTTGTAATTACCAATCTGGAATCTTCATTCTCGTGATTCTCTCTGAATGGGTTTTCATAAGTGTAACTTATCACATTCTCATCTACAGCTAAAGATGTGCATCAAATGCATATGGATGAATAGATTGATAGATAGATAGATAGATAGATAGATAGATAGATAGATAGATAGATAAACAGACTGATTAGATAGATAGATAGATAGATAGATAGATAGATAGATAGATAGATAGATAAATAGACACGGATCCAATGAGAGATAGATAGAATGATAGATAGAAATATAAGTCGATAGATTGATAGATACGTAGATAGATAGATAGATAGATAGATAGATAGATAGATAGATAGACACCGACAGATCGCTATATAGATAGATAGATAGATAGATAGATAGATAGATAGATAGATAGATAGATAGATAGATACTAGATAGATAGATAGATAGATAGATAGATAGATAGATAGATAGATAGATAGATAGATAAAAAGATAGGATAGATAGATAGATAGATAGATAGATAGATAGATAGATAGATAGATAGATAGAGATAGATAGATAGATAGATAGATAGATAGATAGATAGATAGATAGATAGATAGATAGATTGATTAGATAGATAGATAGATAGATAGATAGATAGATAGATAGATAGATAGATAGATAGACAAACAGACAGATAGATAGATGTTAGGACGGGGCGCACAGAATCCGTCCTGTCACGCACCCATAAACAACTGGAAGAACTCGTTCAAAACTGTCACCAATGCGCCTTTGCGTCCCAGATGGCAGTAAAAACCAAGCTTTCCAGTTGGCCAATTCCTGACAAACCCTGGTCGCGTATTCACATTGATTTGTAGGACCGATCAACGGTCATTCTTACCTTATCACTATCGATGCCTTCAGCAAATGGCCCGAGATTTTCCTCGTGGATAACCCTACATCAGCCTCAACAATCGCAAAACTCCGGCAGCTTTTCAGTCGTTTTGGTGTCCCTGAAACGCTAGTTAACGACAACGAGCGAACAAATAATTTTGGATAGCTCTCAAAAGTTACCTAGGTTTTATCTGCAATGGTTGTTTTGCTTATGTATCATTTCATGTCTATTTCGAATTCGTACATGGATTTGAACTTGGATTAAGGTGCACAGACCTTGTTTCACAAAATATTTCCGACGGATGTGAAAGGCTTCAAGCACCCCCCCCTCCTCTGAACGTAAAATAATGAACACTAGAGCTCGATGAGTGGACGACTGGATTACATATGTAAATAAAGTTTGGAGCAATCCTCCGTGATATGACACTAACTGAATTGCTCCATTATGCATGAGTGGTTTGTGAACAAAGCCTATTTGATCAAATCGTGAATTCGAACCTTCAGTTCATAAAACCAGGAAAATGCTCCATAGTTGACGACTCTGAACTGGAATATCGATTAAACTTACCAAAAAGAACTCAAAGTTACGTGAAATGACCAGAAACAAGTAGCTGATTGCATAAAGTAATCTGCAACATTTCGAGTGACTCAGACTGATACACCTCTACCAGGAAGCGTGGAATACGAAGAATAACTTTTTGGGAGGTCAATAAACGATGTCTATGGGATGAATTCAAGCGAATAACAAGTGCATCCAAACTTCAATGGTCCGTACAATTTTCTATTGATGTTCACTATGTAGAGCAGCAATTCATCTACAGCAGATAAGCGGAAGTCACATGACATATGCACGGCTAAATGGATCAATGTAATATGTGCAAATGAAATCAGCCCCTACTTGGACTGCCATGTTCGAATTGGTGGACCATGTCCTATTTATTCTGTACCCAAAAATGGGCGATAAGCACCATCGAAGAACCGTTCATACACGGTACCAATAACTCGTTTTCGTGACGTTAATTAGAAATCAAAGCGTGAGTCACTAAAATTATCCAATCAGTTGGATGCGGTAGCCTCCAATCATGTGTTAATTTTAGGAGAACAATCATAACGAGGAAGGCACTGGGAGAAACCGGGAGCCGGCTACCTTCAGAAGTAATGTATTTTAGGTAAGTTTGTATAGAAATGAAACTGGTCTCGGTCTGGGGAACCTTGGAAACTTTTTGAAAGTTGCTACGTTTTGATGATATCATACTTGACAGACTTGCGTGTACTTTCTAGAAACTGTCTATGCGGATGTCGATTTATGCACTTTGAAGGATATATTGGAACAGTCCGTAAGAGTCCCTGGAGCGTAGCTCAGCTTATTGAATGCATATATAATTTCACCATCTTCCACAAAATAAACAAAAACTTTGTCAATTATTGATGCTCATATTTTCTAAAATTGATTTGAAGTGATCATCCTTCGAACTTCACCTTCATTCACAACCTTTAGTTCAACCAAACTACTGGAAGCACTGGACTCGAGTTTCGCTCTTATTAGAGCTCATCAATAGGGCATATCCACCGTCCCGTCCGGGCTTTGAAATCCGATGACCGGATTTCGTTGTTGTCGGGTCAAAGTAACTAACTGACCATCACTGAAGACGATACCTGAACAAACAGGAATTGGCGATTCGGTTCAGTCCTGGCATGAGCTATTTGAAACAGTGGTTGCATGCACCCTTCCGTGCGTTGGGTTCGAGGTTCAAAAACTGGACGGAACGGTGGATATGCACAAATGACGAGCTCTAGTGAAAGCAAAACTGAATTCTAGTGCTTCCTAGTGTATGTGGTTGACTGGGTGAACTGAGGACTGTACATGAAGGTGAAGCCACACCACTACTCAAAAGCAACTCTGAGTTAAAAGTTAATCATTTTCTAAAAGTTTCGCCATTCCGCCTCTACAAAATCAAGTAGGTTGAATATTATCTACATTGTCGAGATTACATTGCCTCCTCTCCGCCTGGATTACACATCAACACCTTCTAACGTGAAAGTCAGTTGAGTTTGTAAATCACTGATCAACTAGCAATGCTGTTGTTTTCAACTAGCGTTTCGACAATGCAAATATTTCATGTGAGAAATGGAGGATTTGATTAAATTTCAAACGGTAATTCGTCGTGTATATAGCAGATGAAACGTAAACTGTCAGACGATTACGAGCATATTGTGTTTGTGTTTGGTATTTTTGTAAAACTGTCCCCTTGAGCTATCAAAGCCAGCATCTTTTTCACACTGGCTATTTGAATTCATTTGTTCAACACAGCTGAACCATCTTCGAAACCATTTCGAGTATGTAATTTCTGCACCGTGTTCAACAGTACGGATAGAAAGAAATCTCTATCCATGCTACCCAATTCGGAATGTTAGGACGAATGCGTCGCTGCGCAAAGACCATTTTTCTCTCCAGGCGCAATTATCCACACACAAACACACCTAAGTCAACGGATCACTCGGAAATATTTTCCCTTTTTCTTCTACTTCTTTTCTTCCCCAATGCTCCTGAAACGGGAACTTATTCCGACGATCTCTCCAACCAGTTCATCGACAATGCAGTTTAGTTCTGTTCTATGGGGACTTTCCCTTTCAGACATACATATCTTCTTTCGTTTCGTTAGCCTCACGGTCGAACTTACAGAACGTGTTATGTCTTTCCTCATTTGTTTTAACTGCATTCCTCAATGTCCCTTTTGGTGGGCATCTAATCCGATATTTAACCGTCGAAAATGGCGATGGTTTTTTCCATTTTACGCACATGATCTTCCTAGGTCTCGTCTATTTCAGTCACCGGTTTTGTACATTTCGAGCAATGGTTCATGATGTATTACACTTTTCTCTGGTGATCAATTAAAGTAGTTGAGAGTCTCAAGTACCTCGGGAGCCTGATCGTAGTGGGAGTTGTAGAAGGGATCACATCGAACTTTCTCCTAAGGGAATGGTGCACGCGGCCACAGTTCCTGGTTTTTTACTTTACGGTTACCAGATCCGTCCCCTCCGAGCTGAGAATATTAATGAACCATCTGTATTAGATCATCGAAGCATCGAAGTTCATGTCTGGCAAGAACGTAGATTGAAGAACAATGACGCTTCGGGTTATGTTTTTGGTGCTGACAGTTTTCCTCTGAAAGAGGAAATCAATCTTCAACACTTGTGATGGCTTGATCATATTTTGCGTATATCTGCTCATCGTCTACAATTCCGTGCTCTCTTTGCCTTTGCTGGAAGAAACGTTGCGGTGGTCCGATGTTAACCTGCACTAAGAGTGTGAAGAGTTCAGTTTCACTTGGTGCGGCCTGCCCTCCCGATTGGACCAGAAGGGATAAGGATTATCGCTGGTTAGCGACACCAAAAGAACACAACTAAGTGGGGCGAATGTTAGGCAGTCTGTCTGTTGAAATCCCTTGCCTCATAAGAAGACTACCAGAAAAAATAATTTTTTTAAAAGAATACAGTGAAATCAACCGAGAATAAGACATGCTTCTTCTGCAATTAGCTTTTGCACACCGTTCTCATTTGCACCCAAATACCTCTTTTCTACTATCATTTTTGTTATGTTGTCACCGTGTTTGTTCGCAAGTCAGTGAAATTAAAATATATGTTTACGATTTTTCTCCTCATGATATACAATAAATGTATAGGTTATCGATTAATTGCAAAACATATTAGCAATCATAATGTCAAGGGCACAACGCGAAATGTTAGTTATGGCAAAGTTCGAACCTAATTACACAGCACATTTGTACCGTATGTAACTCCCCCCTTAGAATTAGGGAGAGACAGGTGACAGACTTCCTCTCATTGAATGTGATATGCTCACCACCGAGTGCTAGCTTCTGATGGTCAGCGTAGAGGTAAACAAAGAGATGGTAATTCTCGACCTCGATACGAATTTAATGATTACTGGGAACGCGAACAAGACAACGCATAGATAGGTTGTGTCATATCGTGTATATTCATAACGAGAAACGGCGTGATCAGCTACCCGGTAGCCGAGTGGGTAGTATGCTGGCGTTCTACCTGTGAGGGCCCGGATTCGATTCCCGTTTGGGTGGATGGATTCGCACTGCTCATGAGGCCCAACCAGGTCTAAACAGCTGTCCAGTGCTTCCCAGATTTTCAGCTCACACCTCAGTTACACGACAAATTAATCATGTAAACAAATCAAATCCTCTATTACTCCCATACAACGCATTTCCCTAAGCACGTATGTACAAACGCAGTGCGCAATTTAGACAGCAAGGCAGCTTCTGATGTCCATCTTTTTCGTCTGGCACCAAACGAATAAGTACATTCAACAGTAATGAATAATGATACTACTACCAATAATAATAATGACAGTAACATTCAATATATAAAATCTTGTGGCATAATAGATAGGCGAAATGAAATCAAAAGACAAAAGAAATATTCGAGAGCAAAGTCAGCCACATCCGTCTTGTGGAACTGAATCATGTCCCCATTCAATTTGATATGTTTCCCTTTTTATACACAAATATGAAACAGCACTCACAAGTACATTCCAACTGCGTCCATGCGAACAATTTGATGTTTCGTTTATGGGGAATCATCCACCAGTGAAGAAAGAATGGACACAGAATTAAAAAGTGACCCTTTTAAATCTCCATGTGTTCAGTTGGGTGACGCAATCGATCGATAGACATCACGCTGCCCTTGTGAAGATGACAAATAGAATTTACTTACCATGCAAGGATAACCAAAAATCTTGTTCCGCTCACGTACATATATCATAGAAATTAACTGACTATACGGTTCCGTTTTCTTTGCTCAAAATACACCACATCTACTCCCTCCCCCCAAAAAAGCACCAACCTGTTCACCCGGATTTGTTCATTCGCGTATCTATTGGCAATTCATTTACTCTGATTCGTTTATTGTCGCACATCTTCATTCGATCATTTGACAATCCTCAATCATCATCATCATCATCATCATCACCATGATCACTATCTATCTTAATTATCAGGTTTTCATTCGTCCTGTTTTTTACTTTCTGTTCGCATTTAGAATTCTTACTCGTTCACCCCGCCACAGCTCTTCTCCATCTCACCCCCCAGCCATAGCATATCCTCCTGCTGCTGCCGCTGCTCGCCACGCCGATTGTACTCGGTCCGCCTTGACACACACACACACACACACACACACACACACACTACTACAATGTTCGTTGTACGTTGACGTGTTCGAAACGAGCTACAACGTTGCGTATGTGGTCTGACTGAATCAGACCAACTTCAGTCCAGCCGACCGCGCTTCTCACAACGGGGAGCAAGTACTCGTGTGTGTGTGTGTGGAGCAGGGGGTGGTGATATTGGTGAATGTATTGACACAATCACACTCGACGTGTTTTATCGGATGGGCGATGGAAATCTACAGACCACGAATGGAGCACACACACACGAAAAGAGAGATTAATTAGGGTTTATGAACGGTAATTTTCTTTGATTGTGTAGCGCCGTGCCACGGTTAGTACATACATCATCAGTTAGAAACCGCCTTTTCACATCCCATTGTCTTCCACGGAGTGTGTGGACGACAGAAATTGAAAACAAACAGACAAACTACGATCAGCTCAAGACGCACTCGAATCCTGTAGATGCGGGAAGGGGGACTTCGAACTTTTATTATACTGTAGGTGACCGACCATGTTGAAAGAGATGAGGGGAAGGTCTCAGTGAGAAAAGAAAATGAGAACATGGCATCAGTGTGTAGTTGTCACACTATCAAGCTAGATCCAGTTTTCATGGTATCAATTCCACAACGGTTAGTCCCCAAATGACGGGAAAGTAAAAGACCGTTCTCCAGGCTCCGCATATTCAAACGATATTTCACTGCCAACGGAGGCTTTTGGTGTTCAGTTGAGGGTAGATTTGTTATTTTGACGGGGAATAAATTATCTACTTCATGGTGTACACAGATTCTTCTAGGGGATAGACATTGTTGGACTGAATAAAAGGTGTAGGAACTGAAGTCGTCAGCATTAGCGAACTCAAGCCACAAACTTGAGATTGTGTACCAGTTTAAGATAGTGTTGTGAGATACTACTCACTTGTGAGTAGTAAGCAAAAAGATTCGATCAATGGTTTATTTTAAGGACCAAAAATGAATGAAACCTGTTGGAGCAAACTGTTGCTGTCGGAGACGAACACAAGAATTCGCATCTGATAGTGGACCGTTTCATTACATACCCTGTGTGAGAGAGAGAGGGAAAATCCCACAGACTTGTCGCAAATGAGATACTTTGTTATATGAACGACAATTGAATCAAATCCTGACCGTTATTGGTTATAAACGATTATCCTCGACCAGCACCGTCTTGAGGAATTATGACAATAGTAGTTACCCATGCGATAGAACAGATGCTCTCCACTTGGGGGAAGTGGTATGTTTAGAACCCCGAAAGAACCATTGTAACCATTCGGTCACAATTATTATGAACTGAGCTGGTTTCTTCTAGTTCAAGATCAGGCAAGAACTGTGGCTATGCAGTTGCGTAACTGTTGGATCGAAATTCCCACTAGAATTCCTGAATAAGCAAGCATACCTCTTGNCGGGACCGGGGCTTATAACTATCGAGTTTGAAGCAGAAGCTATTCTCCCTAAGCTAAATGAGCAAAGCCCAGCGATCAGAAGGCCTTTCGGTTATTGTATCGCGTGGTATTGCGTAACGCTGACGAGCACAAAAACTCCCATGGCCTCTACCCGTGTTTCGAACTGCCCCGAAAACAGAACAATTCCAGGGAGTGAAATCCACACAGAAATTTCGCGCCGTGACAAGACAGACACGTTATACGTAAATTAGTTTGAATATATTTACCTCGTTTCCCAACGTGCTTACCCACTTGCCAGGAACATACACGCTGAGAAAACAATAAGGCTGAATAAATTCAAACAACCCCCCCAGGCCTATTCATCAGTTCTATTTGTGTGTGTATGTGTGTGTAGTCTTCGATGCAACAGAAATTCTCATCTTCTGTTCTGGACTGATATCTGTTCGTATGACTCATTCTTGAACGACACGGTTATACAGTGAAAATCAGTCTCTCAGGCATACATTGAAGTAAAAACTCCCACGGGAACAGCGAAGCCTTTTGATTTCAATTGTGACCGTGGGGATATCTATCTATCCATCAACCGTAAAGGTTTCGACCTTTTGTCAACTTGCTATCTCTTTTGCAGTCTCGGAACGCAAATTCAAGTAGCCTGAGGAGCAGGATACCGTATGCAAAAACAGCATTCTCTCACCGTCTGACCAATTAGTAGGGGACCGGTTTGAACTGGTCTACACCATCCACATCCACATCATCATCATCATCATCATCACTGGTCGCCCATCCATCTTTAACGCGGTCACTCCTTTTTACCAACAACACTCTCTTCCCACCCCCAGCCTACAATTCCCCCCGTTTATCCAAGCCACACATCATACTAGCATGCGCGCACACACACACACACACACACAAGTAGGCGATGAAGGACCGGAACACAAATTATCCACTTAACCAAATGGACATTTAAGCACGCAAAATTTTCAAAACCAATTTTGTTCGAACTTCGATATCACCCAGATGTTCAACACATACACACACAGTTCAGTAAAATGTTCGTGTGCTGCTGATGGCAAACTTTGTTCACAGCATATCTCAGAATCGGTCGCGCGCGCGCATGCTAGCTCGTGGTCAGACTATACACGCGCAACTACAGAAATTAACATAAGCAAACGGGGTTGAAAGAGAGCTGACAGGGTCATATGTATATGTATATATGTATATATACATACACACGCACACATACACAAGCTGCCGGGGGAGATGAATAAATCGAATCAAATTTCGCTCCAAGCCAAATCCACTTATTGCATACATTCATTTCCTGAGACACATTTATGGTCCTGGAAAAAGGGTTGGATACACAAGGTGGAAATTTCAATATACAAAAATGTGGCGAACGAATCTAGAACAGTCACTGTTTCGACGCGGAAACCGAAAGGGTACGACGTATGGTTTGAATTCACTCAGCTTGCGGTTTGTGAGTTGAATAGTCTTTGACAATCCGATAGTCCCGAAAATAACAGTTGCATTTTGATTCCACAGTGCGAAACGCCTCGTTGACATCTCATTAATAGCTTATCTCGGGATGGATAAGTGGTTCACATGTTTGGCAACTGCGCGAAATCCACCTTGGATTCGCGAATTCAGAACTGTCAACCAATATTCCACATTAGAGATGTACCATTAGTGCTTACACAGTTTAAGGTGATAACGGTGATTGTATTTCATGGCGGGTGGGATTCACCTCCTCACCCGATAGAAGTTCTCACGTACACCCCGGAGCAGATTCAAAACGAACTATCAAGTCAGAATCTAGCTCAGACATCATTAATTCCCTTCTGGTGAGTATGTTGCTAAATCTAGCAGGCATATGCGACTTTTCTTAGCCACGTTCTAGTTCTAATTGAATAGGAGCAATCTCGCATACTACGCAACGCAGAAAAATCGATAAATACACGTGAATCAAAGAATAATGAGGTAGTTCTACTGAGATTCAGATGAATAGATATTTGAGAAAAGTGAGAGTAAATGATAATAATTCATCCAAGAATGAATCCGATGTGACACAATGATCTAATCACATCAACCAACAGACTGCCATGCTAACTAAACCACCATGGAAAGTGTCCGAGTCTAACTCTCAGTAATCCAGAAGTGATTACACTTCCCTTTCAGGCATGGGGGAGTAAATAGTGAAAACGGAACACCGGCATTGACCCTCCGACCCCCATCATCATTCATCATTGTACAGCATAATACAGTGAAGCGAACTTCACCGATCGCTGCCAAATTCATAATGCATACAGGATAAGTGAGAATATGTAAGGAGAACAGGGATCGGGCCTACTTTTAGGGACGGGAAAAGAAAGCGAACCTCTATGGTCAACACAGAGTACCCAGCCCAACTGTGCATACATACTATTTCAAGCATTCTGGTCTGATGAGAAGTGACAACATGATCGCCATTGCTGTCGGTTCGCAGTCATGACTTTCAACGTCTCCAACCATGCGGTTTCGGAGTCTTTTGGATCCCAA
>UZAN01048129.1:14606-24814 GCA_900618425.1 Echinostoma caproni | reverse complement strand
AAACAACACATGGCGCATCGATTTTTCGATACACTCCTAACATCGTTTGGTCCTGATGTGGTAAAAAAATACATGGTATGTTATCTGCCTTTTTCACGAAGTGTATTCATTTCTGCTTAGAGTTCGGCAATTGCAGATGTTTATGGCTTACCGCACATTTTCCTTTTATTGGGTGAATCCTCATTCAGAAATACATTTGGGATCAGATATTTGCCAGTCTGTGAATTACCGGTTGTCACTAATCTAGGTAGAGAGTTTTAGTCGGCTCGTGGTGAATCGATACGTATGTGAATTTCACAAATCCCTGTCCATATAATAATCTTTGAAACTGAATGTCGACCAAGCAGATAAAAGCCATGCTAATCAACTTACCTTTCTCAAACAGATCCTTGACTCCTTTTTCAAGTGAAACGAATAGACAAATGGTAATTTTTTATTTTCTAATTGGGGGTGATATGTGAAGCTTACTTGTTGGGTTATTGTTCATATTTATACGAAGTTTTATTAGAACAGCCTCATGTATTCACGAACCGATAATGAGTGCAGCTCGGATGTTCAATTCAGGAGAAACACCGTAACATATGCAATCATTGCAAGGTTGTGCCTTTTTGTCATATTTTGAAGCAGTCGGTAAGAAGTAGAAAGGAATTTCATCGTCGCTGATAGGGTATGAATGAAAACCGATCACGTACCAACTTGCATTCGAATATTTGCATTTTGAAAAACCTACTTTGTCGACTGGCTACATAGTTCGGATCAACTGAAACGAAATAAAATATAATTGATGGTTTCACAAAAGTGGTAAAACGAAGTTAGAATATACATTTGTCTATCTAAAACAAAATCAGAGCAACTGCATGGTTTCCGTTATCTTTTAAATCCTCGTTGGTTCGTTTTCGGATTCTTACTCAAATGAAAAAGGAAACCCTGGGGCCCGACTAGCAGTGCATAATCGCACACTCCTATCGAGAATGACTATGCCCTTATTGGTCAACACGAACATCAGGTCGCTTTTCGAAAAGTGTCAGGTCTAACATGCACCCTACGTTCACGTATCCAACCACAATACGCGTCTTTTTTCTTGAATAATCCTGGTTTGACCAAATGTTGAGGACATTAGTTGACATCAATGGGTTCAAGTACTTTCGTAAGGACAGAAAACACTGTAGGAAGAAAACAGGAGTTGGAGTTATCACCAACATCAACTGTTCTTGGGGTGGCATTTTTAAAGCTTTTTTCATTATTCCGCTTATGGGAACGATTGTTCAGCGATTCAGTGTTCTTCTACTTTTTCGAGATATAACAGCAAAATCCCTACTAATTTATACGTAGCTCTCCCTTCTACTCCGTCTGAGGTATTTAGATCGTTTTTCTTTCCCCTGATAGAAGAAAGTTTCAACTTTGTTGTTGATGACTTTAATCACGCATCTACTTTACTCATAACCTCTTTTGGCATAACGGATATTGGCCTATCCTCCACAGGTGGTGATTCCTTTTACTAACCATCCTGAACGTTTTGCTCCAAAAACTCATTGCAACTGATCGCGCCTTGATTCTCATAATATGCGCAGTGTATTCCTGTCACAATAACCAACCTAATCATTATTCGTCTACGCAGCCTCTTCCCCGAAAACACGTTTCTTCTGACGCGTTCCATTATTATCCATCCTTCGTGTTTTCATTCCAGTCCTTCTTCACATAAAGCAGTCAAATTATTCACTACAACACTCAACCAGATGTTTCACCCATCTTGCTGTTTTGAAACTATGTTTGTGTGTAACAGCAGAATAGCATTTTTACTGTTGAAATCATGTAGAAGATAGAAGGAAAGATAGTACAAACCCAGAGACTCAGTGGCTGTCACTTACTATTCCGACCTGATTCAAGCAGAAGTTGCACGCTTCTCTGTTTTACACCGCCCAGATTCTGCAACGTGCTTAGGTGAATGCGACAAGGTATCGAATTTCTGCGTGGGACCAGAGCCGAAACTCCAGATTGCACAAAGGATTTGAAAAGTATTAACGTAGCAATAAACACCCACAAAGCGATGCGATCACGTCATTTTATACAAGATGCCGTTCGAGTAGGAGTCGTTTTGAGAGAAGAACCATTTTAGATTTGCCTTCCGTGAAAACCACAGACAGTGTTGAGCTCGATGATCTTTCGTCCTCACGTTTGAGATAAGGGGCCTATTCTATCATGAATATAATAGAATTATTTTTAACAGCTTCCTTAAGACCCTGCACCGTAACAGGCAGTTGGAAACCAGTAACCATTGCTCCTGTTCTCAAATCCTCCACATCAACCGTTATAAGTCAACGCTGCCGTCCTATCGCTTCAACTTATGTTGGTCTTCAACTAGCAGAACGTGTTGTACTTACGTCCATTCCGTCCTCGCCTGTTGTCCTGTACGATCCTCTTCAGTATGCTTAGAAACCAAACAGATGTACTATGTGTACAGTCTCCTCATTTGCACGTAAATTTGTCAAATCCTTGAATGACCCTGTGAAATCTGTTCTTTTGTGCGTTTCTGTAATATTATTGTGCACTTCGTTCCATTACTCGTTTCGCTCTTTTTCTTATTCGCAAACTGGAGACCTTCGGATGTCTCAGGCAGTTATCAGCTTGATTTGCTGACTACTTCAGCGTTGACTGACCATGAATGAACAGATGCGGAAAGTTTGCAAATAAGGTTCTCATCAACTCCACACATTCACTAAACATATATTTAACTTCCTGTTGTTTTCAGTCGTCAACTAGATCCCAAGATCGTTGCGTTCCCTATTAAATTAACAAATCGCGGTACTTCACGATACTCTCTTTAGCTCGCATTCCAGTTAACAAAGAACATGTTTTCACAGAACTTGGGAGACGTTTTGGGATTTACCGTTTGTTCCCCGTTATCGTCCTCCTCTCTCCAATTTGTTCACTTTTGACTTAAATGTAGTCTTTACGCCTACAGAAATTATAATTGCAATTACTTAACCCCATATCGACGAATTCGTATAGACTTGATTTTTGTTGGTTCAAATAATGAGCAACTCTGACCATTCCTGACTTTACCTGTTCAGGTTGTTGCACAAAATTTACCTGGATCGCATCCATTCAATTTAGTACTCCAGAAGTGTCGACCAGAATTTTGGTGTAGTTCGTCTGCCGTCAGAGGATATAGTTTTGTGGGTTCTTTCAACCTATTTAATACTTAAATGAACCCAATTCAGCTCTTCAAACCCAGACTGAATGAACCATTCCCGCTTTCCAGAGCTTAACATCCACAATTTTACAAGAGACAAAGAAAACCTGAGACAGTTTTCATCTCTCTGGTCGTCAATCGATCCAGTTGTGCGCGAAGTAGATTGGGCAATAGCAGTGACCCCTTGAAAGTATTTCCCAAAATAAACTTCACCTTGAACTTTATAGAATGTACATCACTTTCCGATTATAATGAATAATGGATGTTCATTGTGCGTGCTAGTTTGTCCAAAGTCTCATACCAACCCGTTGTGATTACAAAGTGGATTATTCGTCCTTGATTAGGTCGAATATTTGACGTCTCTGAAAGGAAGACTGCGGTGATCACACCAGCTGTTGATCTATCTGCTTTGAGATATGTGAGCGTAATTGAGTGGGATTATCCGTTGAATGGTGTTGAGAGAAGCTTGGTTTGTTGAGCTTGGCTCCAGGAGCAGGAGCTTCACTTTGATTTATAGTCTATTTGAATTCACTTTACGAAATATTTGCATTGTCGTGTCCGAAGCACTGTGGGTTTCCGTCGCAGACAGTTCCCTTCATTTTTCTCCCAATACGTGCATTCAATCTATTCCACATTTTATTGCTCCATTACAGGTAACATGTAAAGGCACACTCACCTTGACGGCTCTGTCGATCGATACCTGAAAGAGGGAAATGCAATTTTCTTCCGTAGATGATTGCGAAAACAGTTTCAATGGATTCAAAACCCCCGTAGTAGTGAACAAATCCAACCTCTTTGGTACGTCTAGTTTTGTTCATGAGACGGCTCTCACCGTGGTTCGACGGAAAGCTTTAAACTTACTTCACTTTCTCTTTCAAAAGTCGCAGTCTGGTTGATTATTACCTGTTACTCTGTTTATTGCTCATGTTTGCCGATCAAACAAACACTGGACCATATTTCAAACATTTTATCGGATATCTACTATCAACTAGGCAATTTGGTGTGCTGTCCATTACATAACGTGCAAATTGAACGCAACTGTGGCCAAATTTGAAACATTTGGCGATAACGTACAAACAAACAATGCACGTGAGATACGCGAGACACCGAATTGAAAATTATTGAACAAACAGTAAGCCTCCGTGATCGAATCAACTGAGGATGTACGATGAAACCAACCCCGGTTGAATTTCTTTTTAGAGAGCTGGCTTGGATTGCTTTCATGATAGGACTGTAAATACGTCATGATATGCATATTTGTAGACAAAGCAGCCTCCACTCGAGACTGAGTAACCATGCAATGTTTATTTGCCGCTTACTGATAATCTGCATCACGATCAAGGCGATTGATTGTGTCTGATCGTCCTTCTGTTGGTCACAAAATCACCACACATAGCCAAGTATAAAAGAACTTATCAACAGTAATACTGTTTTCCGATAACCCATTGCGTTTGCATGTAAATCTTTGTGATAACCGGGTACAGAGCGTCCCATTGCGCCAACATTCTTATTCACGCGCATGAGTAATGCGCAGGTTTATGGGGATCTGAAACATTTCGGCATTCATTAAAACCGTCATTTCGGTGCCACCAAACAGATGGACCTTTCTTCTGATCAGTCAATTTTCTGAACGCACAATGTTTCCAAATGAACTTACCCAATGCCCGAAGTTTACTCTCTTCTGTAAATATATTCAGTGATGAAATAATCACGATATACGGTTGGATGTATGCTGCGCAGGAAATGTTATCAAACCAAGTATAACAGTTGGATAATATATCACTCAGAGCAGAACATATCAATTGAATTTTATCGATCAAATGATGTTTGTATAGAAACCATAAATATCTACACTCCATCATTTTCCATGTGTGATTCAGATCAGTGTGTGTGTGTGTAAAGTATTGTTCGTTTTACTTGTTTTACGAAAATTAGAACCAAGTGTGATCACGCCATAGGCACTTGGTTTTCCATTTCTGATTCGTGTCACTCATGATTTCATAGTAAGTCAATATAAAATGTTGATAGTTTACGTTGTACATTAGGATATGACGGAAGATTATTCATTGAAATTCTTTCCTGCAAGGTCTGATGTGTAAGTATGAACATTTTATGACTTACGGTGTTCATATTCGCTCATCGCTGATTCGGTAAACCGCATAATCGTTTGCAAATAAATGAGTCCATGAATAATAAAACGTGGCAACAAATTCGGATCTATTTCAGCATATCATTTTTCATGTGTCGGATACTTCTTATGGATAGGAAAAAGCTTATGCTACCTCAGTGCAGCGAGACGTATGGGGGAAGGTGGAGTGGTGTAATATTCATTGTATTGGAACACTTCAAACATCAAATGTAAATGAAAAAAGGGGACGACCGCAATTGTGCAAACAAAAGTTCTATAGAAAACCACTTGGGTGAACTGCATGTAGAAAATCACCGGCGTAGTGTCAAGCTTATTGAAACAAATTAAATAAATAATCAATATTCAGCTTTCATGAATCTTCAGATTGTTATTCAAACGGAAAATATTTGTATCCTTTCCGTATTCCTGATCTCGCCTGGATCGATACGATTAGCCATGTTTGCGTACTATTCATTGATAAGTAAGAACCTTTAATAATTAATTCCCTGATTGAGGAGATCTCCCTCAATTTGATCATCACGTACTTCCCCGGAACTGCGAACGGGGAATTATGGTTAATGTTACTGCATATTTGAATTCCTTTAATTTATGAGGTGACATATATTTATTGAATAGATGTTTTGACCGTGTAGTATTGCTCGTGTAAGATGATGCAACCGAGTATTCACGGGAAATAAAATAATTCTCACGTATCACGCTTATCTGCAATNCAATTCAGATTGGATAAAATCACGTGCATTTCACTAGATAAATTGATTTTAAGATGAGAAGAGTGCCAGCTTTTGAGTCGGGGGTTCAATAAAACGTATAGGTTGTTCGAGGAAAAAACGCGAAATACGGAATGGAACCGACAATCAGGGTGTTCACGAAGTTTATTATTCGATCGGAAGACTTAAAAATGCACTGTTCTGTACTTTGCAATGTGTGGACCGTAACGATGCATTTCCCCTTGAACAGAAACCATCATATATATATATATATATATCGACCGAATTTGCATACGTTTTTCGCCTAGAATGTTTCGGTAAGTGTTTTCTCTCGGACTAAATTACAAGCAGGAGATGGGAAACAATCACTTTTGTCTGCTGACCNTCCCCACTCATGTATGTATACATTGAAACGGAGAATCTCAACGAATGACAGTCTACTCCGGGCTTGTTATTCGATTTCGTTCCCAAATGAAGTTGCTTTATTTTCCCCTATTATTGTCTCATTGTAAGTTCAAGGTGAAATGGAGCAAGATGTGAAATGTCTATCGCTGTATTTGGTGTGAAAAACTAATAATTTGTTTAAAACCATGGGTCATCTCATTGACTGTTGAATGTACATTATACATAGTATATCATGTTCAGGTCAACCTTATGCATTGTCCACCAGACCCTCAATAATAATTTTTATCAGTATTTGTCTGTATTCACGGATGAAATATTAATCTTCAGATTCCTGTTTAGGTCTTGGGTATTTTTTAAATACATCGGCATGTCTAAATCCGCAAGTTGTTGTTCGACTATTCTGTTCTGCTACAGTCTACAGAAAGTCGCCAAAAGTAAATCACAACTGGCTATTGTAATCAGAAGTTCTTACTTTCATAAATTAATTAAAACGAATAGGTTATTCTGTATCATAAAACTTCTTTGAGACAATTTTGATGGTAATGATGGAGAGAATTATATAATAAATAACAACCTCAATCGTGTATAAAAAACATATTAGAGAAGGGCAGTGCTATTTGCAGAAATCAACATCATCATCGTAGGTAGCAGATGAAATCAATTAAATCCGAAAAACGATGTTGTGGTAGTAGTTCAAAGATAAAGTGAGCTAATTGCGGAGGCATTAGCTAAGTCAATCGTACTTGAGCTTTATGCACACTTGTTGGGTGAGTTTTTAGTTTTATATATCGATAATTACTACTGTGAACATTCTACAGAACAATTCCAGCGGGTCACCATAACTCGCGTGATGTATAATCAATCGGGCAAATGCACCAGCCCGAATTTCAGTGGTTGGTTTCGCGCGATACAGAAGAATAGAATTGTGTCAACCAGAAATATAGGAGTATCAAACTGTGAAGCTAGTTCGTGTGACACATGTAGACACGACTCAATACAGTGAAAGGCCTCAAGAAGAGAGAAGGATAATTCGTTGGATGCATCCGTGCACTCTGGGAAGTTTACTGCAATCTGATAGATAATTTAACTATTTTCGAAGAACAAAGTAATTCGCAAAACGGCTGGAAAAAAATAATTTTTATACAATAAAATGAGTTGAGCTTTCACATCCTTGGAAGGTAACGTCTCTGTTACAGGAAGCAATTTTAGCCTCATGGAGAAACATGCAAAAAAGTAAGACCTAGGAACCCGATTTCTGGTGTAGACCACTACAGATCCTCTTCCAAAAATTCACAATAAAGAAACGTGTTATTGAGTGTATCTTAACAAACAGAGACTGAAAGCCGTTTTATTCAGATTTCGCTACCAATCATCGGATTATGATAAAAAAAATCATATCTTGTTTTTTTTTGTAATGACTTCTGCAGGCGTGAGGCCTACATTGCAGTTAAAAATATACAGGCTGGAGCGAGAGAAAAATATTGATAATAATAATAACAATGAAAAAGAGATTTAAATCCCGAAATCTGTGAAAACCTGTCCTTTGTTAACCAGAATACTTGTAAATGAGGGTACTGTGGAGTTACGAGAAATGTTTATTCGAGCGGGAACACAACCATATTGGGATTTATTTGAAGGATGGGAACAATAGGAAATTAGCTTCACGTTTAGCGTTGATGTGGAGTAGATGAGAATCTTATGTGCAACTTTTTTCACATGCATTCAAATGATCAACGAACAACTGCGTCAAGTCTCTTTCCAAATTCAAAGGATTCGTTTGATGTACAACTATTTTCCAAGCATGTCGTTTTGAATCGCAGCGGGTCTTCAAATCGAATGAGTGTTTATCACTAGGTAAACAGGACCCAACGATATGTACCGAAGAGTAAAAGCATATTCCTTAGTTACAACCAGATACAAGCGTTTAGTTTTGTCCCTCTTTTCTCCTTCTTGGGTATAAACGTGGGAAAGTCGAGTTGCTGATTAACAATGATTGACAGCAAAAATGCTAGGGGCATAAATTGAGTAAGGGAACTAAATTAATCAGTGTTCGATTTCTACGCATTGTTACTTAAAAAGTGCCAAATAGGTTTCAAAGAATGCACCACTTGTCGCGGAAGCTGGTGCCTCTGAGGAAAGTATCATTCTACCTCCCGTTCGGTTCTTTCGAGTACCGCTGCGATTAAGGTGGATCCGTGTTTCCTAGTTCTTTCTACGTTACAGCTCTCGCAAGCGATGTGAACAAAATCTGTCTGTGCGCAAATACGTAACTTCATTTGGGCAAATGTGATCGAAACTCCAGTTCAGTTATTATTTGAGATGTTCAAATGATTATGAGGGCAACTAACATTTATTACAGAGTTCCAATCTACCAAGAGGATGTCCATTGAAATTCAAAACTACATGCCTGTCATTGGTTCTCCAATGAATGTACATAGTACCTTATTCAGTTTGCTCGAAATATATCACTGGATACAATCTATATCAGTGATCTCACATACAAGTACTCTTATGGTGCTACACCTCAATCTACAGAATCCCCCGCTACTGGGGACAAAGGCGTGTGATTGGAACATTCAATTCGAACATCAAAATTAAAATAAGAACAATAATTGCTTTGCTTCAAAATCAGGAAGAACGGAGAGAAATCATTCATTTAATTCATGATTCAAATACCATGTTTATGTGAAGAGAACAATAACATGTGGATTCAATATCAGAACATTTACAACGTCCGAAATCAGAGTTGTATTGATTGACCTCGCGAAAGATGGACAGTACACGAGTACGGCTTTAAGCGTTTGCTCCACGATTCACAAACAAACGTAATCGGTGTTTTGTAGATCGCACAGTAGTAGAAATCCATGCCCCTATCTACAGCAATGCCCAAACGTTTATCCGTCAGAGGTTTAACTATGGCGTCAACGCAGAGCAAAACAAATCATCATTACGATTTGAGGATGGAACACTCAGCCCATAGATCGATGACTATTTCTCAGGATAAATTTTTAACAAAGTAAAATGGAAAGGGTATTATATGAACTCCCTCCGACAAGGAAATAGCTGTATCAAGTTCAGAAGCGAAGATCCTTAGGATCAACTTAGAGTTAATATTGTCAAAGCCAAAATANAAATAATTCTATTGTGGATTAAGTATATACAAAAACTGACCTGACAAAAGAGTTTTTCGCGAGTCTATGATTAGACGAATCGAGAGAATATAGTGGTAGACATGTTATCATGATCATGAAGAATAAAATTTAAAAAACAAATTCCGTATGAGAATCACGTTTTTTTATCTCATGATTGCATAGCATACCTCTCAAAGTCTCAGTACGGTCGGAAGTCGGCGTCTATGTTTGCGGCTGATCAACATACCCGTGCACCTCGCGAAATGATCCCATACGACCCCCATCTGGAAAAGCCTCTATTGAGGAAGCCCTAGTCACTACTTCCTCGTGGCAGAGGTGTTTCCTCATCAAAGTGAGAAGGCGTCTGCTGATATGCGGGGCTATAACCGGATTGATGGACCATTGCTATTTCACAGTCTGGATTCAGACGGGTGAGAAAATATATATACAAATATATACATATATTGTTGAAATAATCCCACAGAGCACATTTCAAACAAAACAACAGAGTGGCGAACAAGCTCGTTTTCAGAGATTCGTATTCATGCCAATACACCTCAATATATATCACTACTTGGGAATAAAATTGTCATGGGGAAATAAAATAAAATAAAAACAGATTA
>UZAN01048129.1:0-13887 GCA_900618425.1 Echinostoma caproni | reverse complement strand
ATATATATATATATATATATATATATATATATATATATATGATACCTCGGTTGCCGTCAGTCTGCCGCGCAATTACGACTCCATTCACACTGTTACGATACTTCTGTTTTCAGAAACAAACGGATTTCCCAGAACTATGCCAATAAGACGAGAGTAGTGAATCTAATAATCGATTGTTATTAGCAACGAACCTAACTGGTCATGGCACAGACTCAAAAGGCATGTTCTGTTTTCTGTGGGGATATCCTGTCCCATCGTATTCAGGCGCAGTGAGTTGAATTACCTGTTAGTGAATAAACTATGTGTTATCTGATTCCTAATGACAAATATCACGTATGAGACAGAAATGTTTGAGAAAAATCAAGGTATTGAAGCAAGTAGGTGAATAACGTCGAATTAAATTCACGAATGGGCTCATTCAAGTTACTGAAACAATGAAAACAACTCACCAGGGCCAACCATTTCCAATACATCTGACTGTTGTTTCACTTTTCAAGTGAAGCCGAAGAAGCAGGAATTTGGATGAACAGCTAACTACCAAATAGGGTCAAAATCATGAAAAGTGCTTTTTTCTTTTATTTGAAAAACCTGAATTACAACGGCGAATTGCAGTATTCCAACCCGCAATTTAAGTAGAGTTACTTCACAAACTGCGTGACAAACAAACATGATGGAATATTATACAACATTTCTCAATACACATGAAGTGGAGGGGGAATCAGTCAACATCGTTGCCTGCTCCCCCAGTTGGGCAACAACGTTTTTGTTTAGATGAAAAGTTACAGAAGGTCTGTGACTGTGCTCGATTATTTGCAATATTTGTATTTGTCGAATCACAAACGTAGACTCTTGTCCTCTGTGTTTAAAAATAGGAGACGATCTGACACTCAGGATGTTCAATGATTTTGATATCACTCTCTGTTATGCCACATTCAGGCTTTCAGTTTACGCCTCTTAAGGCTACATGAAAAGGGTGCTTATTTGCCACGTGCACACATTGGTTTTCATTACCTTTTCGACAATTTCGCAAGAGGTAATCGTTGCGGTATTGGTCAGTGTGTTTGATGGGATGTGGTTAGTTATCCCAGTGAGTGCAGGGTGCGTTATTGGGCTTTTTTCCCATCAGTCTGGCATTTATCCCCACGGAACTAAAATTGTAATTATGAATCGTGTTTTGTGAATATCAAAAGAATCTTAGGAACCCCGGAAATGATAAAAGGCAGATTTATTTTGTTCCCAAATTCATGGATGAAGTTCAGTCAGATTTTCAGACCACCATAGATTTTTGTTCGCAAATATAATTTTCTCTTTGTAAAGTCGTGAAATAATAGCAGTTTATACATCATCATATTCAGCAATCTCTTTCCTATGCCACGCATGCGTAAACTCTTCTAGCATTCACAGTAAGTGCATACGGAAACAAATATGCTCAACTAAATTCATTCAATCGTATCCGTTCATTCCTTGGGTAGGTTTTGTAGCCCATTGTAAATCGCCTACGCACCTGCTCATCCCAAAGTGTTTGGCCTCTCCTATAACGCTTCAGACAGGCTCTTGTATGCTNCACTGCGAATCATGAAATGCTTTAACCATCTAGCACCTGTTCGGGTTTATTAAAATTGAACGAACTCGATTGCACGCATTATTCCCTGATCAAATTCGAAAGACTGCAAACAGAAAACACCTGTGTCAATGCATCGTACTATTCTGTGGAAGTCAAAAAGTACGTTCTGATATGGATGCTCCTGTTGAAGATCTCAGTGCCGCATTCCTACGACGGCGGTCGGAAATGGTTTCTATCAATTTATCGCATGGTATTCGTATTTAGGAGCCTGTTTGAACTAAAGATAGACTTCAACAGTTGAATAGTTTGATCCCGTATTCCGCTGCGGGCTCGGATGATTTACATTTGGAGCTGTTCTATTTTAGTACGGTTTCCCAGCTTGGACAACCATCTTCATTGAAATTGAATTCATTTTTACTTCTACCATCCCCGACTATTAGTGGCCAGTCACAACCATATTACTCCCTACAGCATGTACGTATTTCATCTTCTCCAAATAGTCTTGTCCCTGGCCGATTTCATTTATTCTCCTCAGGATTCGGTCCAAGTTCATACTTCACTTACTGCGTTTGCCCGCGATTCATTCCCGACAGAATCTATAATGATAAATAACAAACTTTTGTCTGGAGGCGAACCTTGTCAAATATCTTGGTACTACCATAGATAAAACTCCTGGTTGGTTGATTGATATCCAGCACCCATTGATAAACTGCGGAGAACCTGATTTAAAGTAAATTAGATTTCCGTGTATTTTAACCATCCCACTTCACTGTTTTAGAGCTATTTTACCTGGCTTATTTAAACAGGATTTTCAAGTCATACATCGCAGTCTGACTAGTGCTGGTCACGCTCCTTCTATTTATGCGAAGGAGTTAATTGTGAATCTTTCGGATTACTATCATGCCAGCGGATCTAGGTGTGTTGTATACATGTAAACTCTACTAACAAACGAACACATCCTCAGAATATATTCATTCGAGCGAATAGATTAAACTCGATTTGGCACCAAAGACAAATAAAATGAATTCATCAAGAATGTGATCATATTAAAACTCTCCGCGCGGCCGTCCCTCGCTCACTGCATACCAAATCAGAAACAACCAATTATACAACCATATGTGGGCCACAAATTATCGATTGTGATTCCTGTTTGTCCAAATCTTCATCAGCATTTTGTGATGATCCTAGACCTTTGGAACAATCTGTATGAAACTGCTCTAAGCAGATTGATGTGCTATCCTCTTACATTTTCTCGCACTGCTCCAGTTAATTTCAAATTACACTGCGCGCCATTTGTGAATTGTAATCTTAAAATAGCGTTCACTTTGATACTAGTCGAGGTTTTAATTTTATTCTACTGACAAATTCATTTCTTTTGATTTGAAATAAGCTGTCACTGAAGAACTGTTTGAGGGCACAGAACTGGGTTAATCAAGGGGTGAATCTGAACCGCTCGGTAGATTTTTACCACAATCTATCTATATGGCTGTGATTGGTCGGGTTACATCTTGAAATGCGTATTCGACGTTCCTGGGTCACACTTTGGTTTGCAAGTTGCTTGGATCGATAGCTCGCTTTTATTCCGTCGTATATTGTCCGGTTTCTGAACCGTATTGCACACAATGTGATCCCAGTTGTGTATCATCAATAAATTCTCAATACATAGGGACAATAAAGTTTAGTTAGCACAAACCTTACAGTTTGTGGTTTGCGTGTCATTCTATCTTCGAACGTCAACCTGGTACAGTCGACAAACCGTACAGATTCAATTTTGTATTTATGTTTGCGAAAAAGACAAAAATTAGCAGCCTTGCGTCGATTAAAAATGTGTTCTGCCCGCTCATTCGTAATTCCTTCTATGCATTAGATCTTCAGCGATTTTTACGTCAAACTTTGTCACAAATGTATAGTACAGTTTAGATGACAACAGTTTCATTTCATTTTTGTTTCATTTTCATTTCTTCATTTATTGAGTATACAGAAGTACGATTCTCAGGAAGGGAAAAGAAGACAATCAAAGGACTGCTTTACAACACACATAATGGGGATAATCAAAACTCACCAGCGTTCAAATATTCATTGACTATAAAAACAATTGATAAATGTGTGCTAAGTTTGGTTTGAGATAATAGAAACTAGATAGCAGTTTGAAATTTCGAGGCCTGAAAACGTTCAACAGAAGCGTCTTACTACCGCTAGAAATATGGAATAATAAATTTCTAGGGTACGCGAATGTCAAATGGTTTTGGATTGTATATGGCTCTTTGCTTTGAATACAACGCGATATTCATATTGAGGACCATGTCGGAACGTCAACAGAAGGTTGAATTAAAACATAAAAGTACCAACCAGTCACGAGTACGATTTGACCATTACGGAACCTCTTGAAAATTGTATCCGTGGTACAAACATCTACGTATGAAACCATTCTGTTCCTTTGATTCGAAAAGCAAATATTTGAGAAGATCAAGCTGGTCCATCAAGTCACATAACTGGTCTGCCACATTCCAGGCAGTGCATTTTTATTCCGCGAAATTATCCGCAAACTTCGGTAACTGCCACCCCCCATCTATTCTTGAAAGGGACCCGTCATTTTGATTAGGTTCGCCAATTTTCTTTGTTTCAACATCATTCTTTCAGAACAGAAAAGAATAATGCAATGATTGGAAAATTCGCAAACTTTCTCCACTGGAAGAGAAATCATTTTTAACTTAAAGTCAATTGGATTTAGTTGCATAATTCTACTAAGTACATCAGCCGTGCGAATTCTTCGTGAATGTTTTATTTTTCGAAGTCATTATACTATATACTTTTTCCGTGTACTGTTACTTATGAATCATTTTTCCCTCCGACACACGGATACGCGCAGATAAATGTGTGTGATAATCTAACGTAAACGTATTGGAATATCAAAAATCAAAACGATTATAGAAGAATCACTCTTGATTTGGCGTTCCTCCGAAGGTGGGGAGCGTGAAATTTGGGATCGTCCAACTTTACCAGAGCTGACACCTGGAAAAAATGGATTGGGAAAGCGAACACACATGATATTATCGCCTAATTATGGCCACATTTCATTTATGAACTTGTAAATCCGTGGAAAATGGTTAGAATAAAACTTTAAAGAAATTGGAAACCTACATATCTCAGTGCGCCTCATTTCGCATACATGGTCAGCGGCACTCGACAGCCACGGGGAAACCCATGCGGTGTCATTGGATATATCGAAAGCTTCCGATCGTGTCTGGCACGCAGATGCGCTGGCTAGACTACCCAAGCTTATGCTTACTTGGAAACTCGTATCACTCATTTTCAATCTACATTCCGATCGGTGCGTCATTCATGCTTGGAAAAACTGAAGATGCTTGATATGGTCGCCTAATTGTTGTCAAGAATCGTTTCCGAATCTGTAAATCCACGAAAAGCGGTGAGATTGGAACTTTAGATCAGTTGGAAGCCTGCTCGACTCTGCTTTTGTCTCATCTGCGACGCCCATTCATCGATTTAAATTTGGACCAAACACTGGAGTGCACCGAATATTCAGTCAAGTTTGACCTACATTAGAAAGTGAATGTCTGAAACTTGACGTTAGACGTTTTTACTGTGTTTGATTGAACTGCTTTGCTGGCGAGAAATCCAAGCATTCATCTTTCTCCTGAAGCCGTCAATTAGGAAACAGAGACGGTAAAAGTCCTTTTCTGATAACCAGGTACAAAATATTCATATTTTGGTCAGTTGTTCAGCTCCTAATTTTGCGAAGCCAAAAATGTGCTACTTCTTTGTTTGTGTATGCGTTGCAGTTTGGTGGACGGTTATTCCTAAAGTGACCAGTCACTAAGTGGGAGAACAGATTAAAGTGCCCTTTGATGATTTACTGTAATGAAGTAGTATGTTTCGTATTCACAGCAAGAGGCGTTTGGTCGACTATCACGGGATCATTAAATGAATAACCAAATCAGCTTTGGATAATTGGATTTAATATTACACCACGAAAGGATTCAAACTGGCTGTCAAACTGTTTGATCACTTAACAAAATTCCTTAAAGCAACCGCGAAGTGAGTGCCTTTTTTGTGCGACCCGATTGAATCCCTGCTCATACCCTTTTCCGTTGTAAAACACTCTTTTTGCTGCACGTGTCTCCTGGAGTTGAAAAAACACCACAATTTTCACAATCATGTTTGCGAAATATTTCACACCAGATAACCGGTTGACACAAACCGTAGATGGACCTTTGCTGACTGTTGACGGTATGCCAGTACTTGATCTGTTATTTTCATCCGTTCTCAGCGTACGCCCAAACCGTACTATAAGCCTATGTGTACCACTTGTACCGGAAGTTCCGTCGGCCGTGCGAAGAGAATACGAGCTACTAAATATTGGAGTGCCGGAGGATTTTGCCGGGATAAGCACATTGGAGCAGTCACTTCTTTGGTTACCTAACGAATCTCTATCTCTTCATATTCATATTTTCATACAATTTCGATTATTTGTGTTACGGTATATGGAGGCAGCTAATCACCTCTAAGCAGCCGTATATTTCCGTCTCAATTAGCCCAATTTGTATCATCTCGCATCAACAAGCCATTGTGTCTCCGCTCCATATCCAGTAAACGTCAATGGTCCTAACAAAGATGAAAAGGCTTTGCAGTCTATCCGCAACGCTTCAGTGATACGTAGCACGTTCAATCTGTTTAACTAGTACACTTTGATAAAACAAGAAACTCTGAGCTGAATCCGCACAAGCCAAACGACGAATAAGCGATTGTTCAGCTACATACAAAACATGTAACAATAACACTGTCTTACGGTAGTGTTTACAAAGGTTGATTGTGCGTACTGAACATAAAACAAATTGACTGACAATGCACCAACCTCCAATGAGATTTCACGATAATTCATAAAAACAACATGTCTTTCCTAAAGAGCCGACGCTGATCGCTTGAAATCAAGGAACACATGTGCACTTTCCTGTGACGATCAGTAAGAGACGCTCTCACCCACACACTTTGGTCATAGTGAGGTGCATGCTCGTAGGGTCTATTCTAGCCGAACGTTTTCTCTTTCATCATATAATCAAAGTCTGATGATTTTTATCTGAACAATTATTCCAGAGTGACGGCTGTCTCAATGTTACAGCTTTGCGATTCTTACGCACGGGCCATTGCAAGATAAAACGGTCTATCAGAGAACACATGAAACTAATTTGACATTTTTTATTTGTGAATAATTGGATGAGAACGAACACTACGCGATCACCTGTTTCAAACTCCATGGGGGGAGCCGAGGGGGCAACTGCTACAGTGACAGAAGAAAACAAGAGAGCGTCTTTTTTCAATTTGTCCTGTATCACAAGAAACTCTACAGGAACTGCACAAACCAAAAACGTTTTTCTCGATAAATTTAAAATTTTATCCGATAAAATCTCAGCCGAATTAGTTACCTTCTAAAATCCTAATTACATAATGGCTTAGCACAAATGACTCGCTGAGTTTGTTCTATCACCTACATGTTCTGAAAAGCTGGTGGAATAATAATCGCGTACCAACGGAATCAAGAAAGACGTGTTGTCTTGATCGTGTGGTGGTTCTGGTGGGGACAAGCGTAATGATGATGATAATGGTGTATGCTTGGGGAGGGGAAGAGCGCACTGATACCAGTGTGATCTATTTGTTCAACCCATACATTTTTTNTTTTTTCACTTTGATCCTTCAACATGGGAACAGGAAACTGAATGGTTCACAGCATGCATAACGCGAGACAGGGAAGGCGCTTGCAACGTCCAACATTCTCCACAACACCGCCGAAATTGAGGCCAATGCATACTAGGGCCGTATTTTAAATGTACACGTTCATTGACGATCTACGCTATGATTTAGATTCGTATTCCATTGGTTACCAGTTTGCACTGGTGTTGTACGTTTGTCCATTATGTGACCTAATCAAGTAATTTCGCACGTGATCGCCTGTTGACAGGATGTATCCACTCGTTGTTCAGTCTCCAAAGAAGACTATACACGAGAGAATTAGCATGGTGTATACCTCCAAATGGATGCTGTCTTTGAAAGAAAAGGACACCCCAAGCAGATAAACATAGGAATGAAGAAAGTGAAATAAGCGTTAATCGAATTGAACCAGGAACCATGACAGATTCAGTGACTTGATAACCGTCTCAACGTAGTTAAAGGCGGTAGTGGCCAAGTGGTGATGTCACCAAGCTATCACCCCGGTGCAGGTGTGTTCGAATGCCGCCACCACCATCTGGCTTTCCCCATTGTGTGTTGCATGTCAATGTTTTTATTGGCCCATTTCCTCTTCCTAAAAATTGCAGCGTTAGGTACTCAATGGAAGGAAGGAATAAGGAAAAAAAGAGTTCATTTCTAAACGGAAAATGGTTGCTCAACTGCAGATATATCAGGCTGTTCGGCATGGAGAGAACGAAAGCTTTGGGAAATTGTAACCGTAGGGGTAACCTGAGTAGACAAGTGGTCATATATAAATCGGTCTGCGTTACCTCGTGGATGTGAAACAATAGACAGCGTGGTTTATATTGGCATCATGGCCCACCATCCTCATACTGACATGTTTGCCGTCAATATACACTGTGCGAACTGCTTCGTCAATAATCACAAATAGTTGAATAATTGACCGTTTTGTTTACCGGCGGATGTTCAGTAGTGCAGTTCCTACGAACTCTGCCAAACAAAGTTTACTCTATAATTGGCCGTATTTATATAAGGGAATGCCGGATAAAACAGCTACTTACAATGATAGAAGCCTAACGGAAAAACTCAGCAAACAATTTCAGAAAGAACTTTGTAATACTATTATGCTTCATCTTAGTCATTGCTTGTCATCAGTTGTGCGTTTCGATAATTAGCGGTTGGATTATTCGTATGTTAGAACTCCCAGGATATAATCAAATCAAATAAGTTTCTTGCGCTTTTATCAGCCTAATTTCAGACATGTATTCATTCACCTGTTCCAAAATGTAGTTGCCTTTGTACACATTTCTCGTCCACTGGTTGAACCTTTGTTCAAACGTGTAACTCCAGTCTCTGTTCAAACGGATACACAACCGGGACATTTCCTCATCTCATGATAATCCATTATCACATATTTCGCACATGATAATTTGTAACTGTAGGTCGGTAAAATCTGGTAGTGTTCAAGTGGTAATTTCGAAAACAATGTATGAATTCAATAAAACACAGAATATGCTCGTCAACTAACCAAGGCCAAGCATGCTCCTGATGTCTGTAGGAGTGGGAAGACCATGTAAAGGTGAATTTTCGATTTGATCGAATCAGGTTTAGTTTGCAAAGCACTGTGATTAGGTATTGATCAATTGTTATATAAGGATTTATAAAAACGGCGACTTCCGTCCCGAATTCAATTGTTAGAGCTGAGTTTGTTTGTATGACGGAAAAATGTTTCATTCAAAAGCTCTAACATGTGTACAGGCGAATTCTATTTCGATTGCTTTCTATAAGTAACAGAACAGCATAAATTTGTTTTCGAAGAATTTTGTGTACCGCATACTACAACATAAATACAACGGAAAATGATTTGAAACTGATCTCATTGGTGAGCTGTTGACTTTCAACTTGTCCGTCCTTGTCACAAAGCCATTGCAGTCGTACAGAAGAACCGGCATAATGTGTGTAAGTGTTTTTAAGACGTGCTCTGTAATAATTTTCGGAATGCTGTCAACATGTCGGTACGCTAGTGATTTTCACGTCCGTAACTCTATCAGAATACACAGTCCACATACAGAACAATCTGATGTGAGAACATGTATAGCAAACGGTGTAAAATGTTTTGTAAAACTTATTTGACTAACTCGCATTGTTCCGCAGAACCTCCGCATGAAAAAATCTCAAATCTTTCGGGTACCGAATGACTCAATTGTCTATGCACTGTTATACATGTATACACATGGTTATATTTAATGCCAATCTTCACAGATTCGGCGGCAAAGTAACCGTGGATGAACAAAAAAGCGGGGGAATAAAACAGTCAACTTCGAGGAGTAACATTTTTTGTTTGTTTACTGCACGCCATTTGGATGCTTTTGTTCTTTTTTTTGTTTACTTTTGGAATTGCTAACAGAAGAGGATGCATTCGCACCACGGACTTCGGTTTGATGTTCTGTCCCGCAGTGTCTCCAGCCAAAGACAATCTCAATCTTTGGTGCCCCAGTCGGAGAGCCAGGTAACCCCAACGGAAGCCAGATCCGAGCACAACATCCTTAACTCTCTGCGCCACATCAGAGCCAGCTCATCTTGCAGTTTCTTTCAGGCTGGACCGATGTCTGCAAATAGTGCACGGTGTAGCAGACATTGTTCAGGCATTCGTAGGACACCCTACACACCTTAGATGATGATGTGAAATTATTTTGCTGAAAAGAAGACTATCTTACCCTAATTCCCGTCGTCTGACTTCATCGTTATTCACACGATGCCTCCCACCTTACTCGGGCGATGTTGTGCAGACAGCGGTTGTCGAAGACTGATAGTCACTTGACGTGACCTGCTCGGAGAGGCTAGGTCTCGCAGCCATAGAGCAACACGGTGCGTACGGTTGCGCAATACACACCCGTTCAGTGAAAGCGATATGTCGCTCCGGCGTCAGGGATGCCACAGATTAAGAAACGCTAATCTAGCTTTGATCACGCGTTAAGAGATCTCCTCTCCCACACCTCCGCCATCCATTATGCAACTCCGAAGGTAGACAAAGCTGTCAACCTCTTCCAGAGTGTCATTATCCAACGGAATTGCAGGAATGGGTTCCTTTCAATCTTGCAACAACACTTTGTACTTTGAAATTGCAAAGGACATACCATAGCCAGTAACCTCAATTGTCAAACGGTTCAACGACTTTTGAATCGTTGGCGCGTTGTCACTAGTAAGGCAATATTATCGGCATACTCTGAGTCTACGACTCTGTCCCCAAGGAGAAGCTTGGCAACCAGCGTTCGTTACGTTATGTAACGCGTTTTGTAGGATATCATTTATGGCAAAATTGAAAAGAAACGGAGAGATAGGGCAACCTTGTCGTACCCCACTGGTGACAGGAAATGAGGGTGAAAGTTCACCATAGGCTGCAACCTTCACCGGGGTCTGGTGATAGAGCGCTTCAAGGAGTGAGAAATACTTCTCGGGTACTACGTATCTCTGCAAACAGTTCCAAATTGCAAGGCAATCGATAGAGTCGAAAGCCGTTCTGATGTCTAAAATACGACAATGGTTTGCCGTCTGTATGCATGGAGGCTGACGGAGGGTGAAGATTTAATCTATACAGCCACGGCGTGCACTAAACCTGGCCTGCTCCTCGCGGATTTGCTTTTCACGCAATGGGCATAGCACGCGTAGTAAACGGACGTCAGCAGCTTCAGCGCTATTGCAATCAATCACTTGGTCCTTGTCCCGTTCCCCCTCATCGAATACCTCTAAATGTCAGAATTTCGTGTTTTCCCTCTTGGTCGATGTACCATATTCAGCCCTTACAGATAGGTTCCTCACCCTCTCTGCAAATCAACAACCCCTACCGAAATCAAAATAGTAAAATACCTTGGCGTCACCCTATCACACAATTTATCATGGTCACTGCACGTTCAAAACACATTCTTTGAAGATAGAAAACTTTCATATTTCTCACTCCGATTGAGATTACTTTGTGTTCCTCGCAATCTGATTGTTTGATTTGCGAATGCATGCGTGCTACCCCACTGGTTGTATTGCTCCCCAGTAATTTTTCCCGGTATGTTGAAGAAACACTTTTATTTACCGGCGAGATCTCTGAAACACATCTCTTAATTTAGTGACATTGTCAGGGATAAACTCGCCGATTATATCATTGACAGACACCTACAAGCATGCGAAAGTTTCACCGCCAAAATACACTCAGACACTCACCACAAATTACACAACGAACTTTCAAAAGCTGTATTTACATCATCCACACGCTCAAGACTTGGACTGTTATTTTCACGTACCTCTGCTTATCGTAATTCTGTTCTGACGTATCTAGCGCGTCTAATTTTAGACAAGGACAAAATTTCCACAGAATTGCGTAACCGCTTGTTTTATTGGCAAACGCACCCCATTGCTTTCAGTTCCATTATGTAATGATTTTGTAAATTTGAATCCATAGATATGGTGTAATTGTTGGAAATACACCCATCCGGGTGCATGAAGCTACTACTGATTTGAAAAAAACTTGAGATCAGACTTATGCCCCAGTGATTGGAAAAGGCGCTGCGACAGCCCTTCTTGTAGATGGGTGTGAAAATCGATTCTCCCCGTGTGTGCGGCACACTTTCAGATTCCCAGATCTTCGAGAACAGTCTTACAAGTTCTCGTACGAGAGCTTCTACGCCATCTTTAAAGAGGGCAGGTTGCAGGCTGTCTGATCCAGATGTGTTGTGGCGTTTCAGGGCTTGGAGTTCCCTTCGGATCTCCGATTCTGTGGGCGGTCCCGTGGATAGCCAATAGGGTGCACTCTCAAGAGAACTGTTTGGGCAGCCAGCGCGAGCGGCTGGTTGAACTACGATGTGAAGTGCTCTGCTCAGCGTTCCAAGCTTCGGTGAAGGCTGTTTATTAGCGTGCCGTCTGCTTCGCAGATTGTTTCACTAATGCACTGTCTTTTGGGGACTGTAGCACAGATGAGCTGGAATAGTTCCCGGGTCTTTCCACACCTAGCCGATGATTCCATCTCCTTTGCGCGTCATACATGGCATGCCATACATGCCAAACACAACGAATCATTCACATAAAATCGATGTATATGAAAGCGGCAGTCATAAATAAGCTACAGTTTCCGAATGCATTTACCATTACCAGTAAGCAGAATCCATTCCGAAGAAGTTGTGGGTATCGTCCTGTTTCCATAACAATTTCTGAGAGGGAAGCTGGTGTTGGTGAAGGAAGAAAAGTAATCTTCCTCTCAGATATTAGCATGTACTTATGCAGATCTCTTGATTTACGATGACCTTTAAGCATGCATTTGGAAATAAGTAACTTGGAAAACTTACTTCGTAATTTGACGGCGTTTTCATGGTCATCTACAATGAAAAAACGATAAATCAATAAATATTTCCGATAAGCTTTACAGATGGGGTAAACCGCAGTTCAAATATACATGCATGCAATTAAACAATAACAAATACTACCGACCTCCTCGTATTTGCTTTTTCATCTGTCTAGGTTAAGTATAACTTCGTGGATGTCTACTTTTGATGAATATAGTCCAATTAGAGATTTCACTACGAACGTTGCTATTTTTGCATTTCCTATAACAAAACTTGGACTTTGTAGGATATGGACCGATTTCACACAGTCTTGAGAGATTAACGCGTGCGAATCACAGAAGCGCCGCCTTGCCTCAAGCATTTTTGTGTTGCACGGCAGTTGTCTGATTGTTTGGTTCCCCTTCCTCAATATTATGTCACTGACCAGTGAGGATATTGCGAGAAGCTCGTCACCCAAACATTGGATCCCAGAATCGGGGCTAAACATCGGCTACTGGTCCAATTCGGATTCTATTGACGACATGTAGGCCGAGTTACATTCGCAGCACTACAGGCAGTTCTTTCTGACTGCTCTCATCGTTCTTCTCCCAACAATTTTTATTCCGGATGTACACAATCACATCTGATACGTATAAGCACTCTTACATAAACGGGCTTGTTGAGGGTAACCTGAAATAGAACACAAGTATTTGTAGCAGTAGATAATAAAATGTTAACCATCAATCGACTCTAAACAATATTTATAATTAACCAACCGACAAAGCACCGCGTGTGTGATAGAAACAACTGTCAATATGACCAATTGAGAATCATAAACGAGAACTGGGAAAATGAGAATGCAGAATACTGTACGTTTGGCCTTGTCACAATATTGATGTTCCTATGATCCCGCTGAACGCGTGTACCTATCTCATATCTCCTCTTCAAGTGGCTGTGTCTTTTAAACTGTCATCTTTATATTATTTTATTCTATTCCATTTCCTGACGATTCGTCATAATTACGACGGTGATTTCACATGAATGCCCGTAATATTTCCAATCCCCAAACGCGGCGACCACTCTGACCCCAACAATAACCGCCTCATCTCTCCCACACCAGTCATTTTGAGGGCTATGTGATCAGTAGTTGATGATCAACTCCGCCACCACCTGGAGCAAAACAATAGGCTTAGCGACCGCCACCACGGTTTTCGACCACATCAATCTACCGATGATATTCTGGCGGTCATGTCGCAAACATGGTCAGCGGCACTCGACAGCCACGGGGAAACCCATGCGGTGTCATTGGATATA
>UZAN01048127.1:0-24820 GCA_900618425.1 Echinostoma caproni | reverse complement strand
CTCTTCGTCGACGATGCCCGTTGAAACTAGCCACATTTACCGTGTGAACTCCGAGGCGTACAGGACAACAGACCACAAAACTCGCAATCAAGACTCCAGCTCCATTATCCGATCAGCGTACCCATCAAACCCATCGATGAAGTTTCACTCACGCCTCTCTGGGGACCCTGAGGTTGCGGCTTCCGGTTTTGCTGGCGTTGGCGTGGCTCGCAGTGAGAGAGAGAGCTGAAGCCGCTCTCTTGAACTGGTTCCCAGTCGATAATAGGTTGTGCGCAGTGAGACTTAGATGTTCGTGCAAAGTAAACAGCCGTCGCTTCGAAGGACGAAACCTATTTCTCGTGGCGGCGTATGCCCCAACGCACTGCAGCCTAGATACAATCAAAGATACCTATCAAAAGCTACACGACCTCTTGCGCGAAGCCAGTCGGACTGATATCGTGATTTCATCAGGAGATATAAATGCTAGAGTAGGCCGACTGACTAGATTACTGCTACTCCGAAAACTGGGAACAGCTGTTGGTCCAATATTCCGACCACTGCTTATTCCTCGAAGGCATGAACTTCAGACGATCCAACTGCCGGCACGCGACTTGGCGTTCGCCCTCTTCGAGTCAGAAACAGATGCACATCGACCACCTCATTATAAGCCACAAATGGCGGGGTTGAATACAAGATTTTCGATCGTACTGGAGCACTTCATTCGAATTCGACCGCGAATTAGTTTGTTGTTAGTTAGTTGTCCATGTTTTTCGATGGGCGTTCCAAAAGCACGACACGATGGTTAGACAACGATAAGTTGTCTGAACCAGCACGCCTAACTGTCTTTCAAAACGCGCTAGCTGAAAAGCTAAAACAAAACTCCACCCGATTACGTTAACATCATCATCATGATCATTGTATGGCGTAATACAGTAAAGCGAACTTCACTGATCGCTGCCAAACTCATGATGCATACAAGATAAGTGAGAATGAGTAAGGAGGACAGGTATTGAGCCTATTTTTAGGGACAGGAAAAGAAAGCTAACCTCTATGGTCAATACACAGAGTACACAGCTCAACTGTGTATGCATACTAGTTCAAGCATTCTGGACTGACAAAAAGTGACAGCATGACCGCCATTGCTGTCGGTTCGCAGCCATGACCTTTAGTGTCTCCAACCATGCGGTTTCGGAGTCTTTTGTACCCCAACCCGGAAGACGAGAGACACAAGCCGCTTATCAAGAACGCACGGCGATCAATCCTAACAGGCAGCGAGAAGAACGAGATACGATACGCAACGCGTCGTAACCTCAACGCAGGCATACGCAGAGACCGCGAGATCTAGTGTACTCAACACCCGTCAGAGATGGAACGGACTGCCACCTTAGATAACTCTTGTAAGTTGTTCATCTCATACGGGTCATCGGTGGGTAATTCTTGGGAGCGAGCGAAACGATCTGCGAAGCTGACAGTTAGCCCATTTATAATCAACAGCGACGGCTTCCATGCTGGGCGGAGCACTTCAAACCCTAACTTAGGTGGCCACCAGCATCAGATTCTCACACAGCTATTCCGGCACACGTCTCATGGTCAGTCACAACAGACCCGCTTTCTGAGGTGGAAATCCGTAAGCTGATCCAAGCCTTGGGATATCACAAAGCACCGGACTCCGATGGCGTTCCCCCTGCTCTAACTGACGATGGCGGAATACAGCTTGTTAGATAACCATAGGTTCTGCTCTCTAAGGTATGGAACACTGAGTAGGTCCCCTGTTCGCGAGGGAATCGATTGTCGTCATCATCTTCAAAAAGGGCCGGCGCAGTGACTACGCCTATCATAGGGGGTAAAAGCCTGATCCCGATAGCGTCAAAGCTGTTGGCGTCCGTCAGTCCCCGCCGGTTGTACACTATGCGTGAGGAAGAGGCAGTGTTTTGCACTTGTCGTGGATGCATCGATCAAATTCTCACCCTCCGAAAGCAGCTTGAGCACCGTCAACGATCATTCTATTCTTAGACATCCGTGCGGCCTTCAACTCTGTCGATAGGACCACACTATAGAGCTGTTTGTTGAGAAATGGAGTACCTAAGAAGTGTGGCGATCTAAAAGAGTTGTCGTCATACCTCAGGTTGGGTTAGAGATTATGGTCAGCTTTCACCACGCTTCGCCCTCTGTAGTGGAGTTCGAGAAAGCTGCCCTATTTTCCCTTTCGTTTTCATTTTCGCCACAGAGAATATTCTGCAAGACACTTAGTTTGATTGAGCAAACGGTGGAGTCAAACTCCTCCCAGGGAACAGAGTTCATGAATTAAAATACGCCGATGACATCGCCTTGTNCAGGACGCTTTGTCCGGTCTAGCAGACGGGGGAGTCGAACTCCTCCCAGGGAATAGAGTTCTTGACTTAGTATATGCCGATGACATCGCCTTGTCAGGTGACAATGCACAGGCAGTCCAACAAGCTTTACACCACTTGGCGATAGAGGTATCGTGGTATGGTATGTACTTTGCACCATCAAAGTGTAAAGTGCTGGTTCATGACTGGCAGGAGCTTGTGCCCGCACTGAGGATGCTAATCAACTTTCCGTATTCGACCACCGATGCAGTCGAAGCATTGCTCGTGTCTGGTGGGAACACCAAATGAGCAATAAAGAGGTTCGTCAACTTGTTGGGTGTGGATAGTCGTTCTCTAACAGAAAGAATCGCTCTACGCCGGATCCGTTGGCTTGGTCACGTATTGCGTACACCTGTTCATCAATTACCTTTCCGTGCTAACATCACACATGTTGGGCAAGCCTAGAGGAAACGACGCGGAGTTGCGAACATGAAATGGCGTAGAGGCATGAACAATCTGATGTCATCTTGGACTTCGGTTGGTGCAGACCGTCTTCCGGCTTGGAGTCCGAAAGATGAGGACTGTCGTTGACCAGAGACGCTAAGAGACATGGCCCAGAATAGAAGTTAGTGGCGCGAATACTGTGCGTATGGGGTTTTGACATCCCGTGCCGGGAGAGTGAAAAAGGGAATGGAGAATTTAAGTACACTAAGGTTGGAAAGGAATGGAGACGACGTACGAGCGCCACTGTTGACGACAAGATGCTATATCAATCGATGTCTCTAATCATTCCAATTACCATGATCTCGAGGTCCCCATCCAGGGAGCCTGGAACGATCTATGTGACCGGCTATCTTCGTTAAGGATGTCATACTCACGTTGTAGGTCCTATTTCGACCACCCTTGGCTTTTTTCCACCCACTTCCTGCCTCGGCAAACATCGCGCTCCGTGGCAACCCATTTAGTGACACCCGTGACACATGCCGCAACCAACGTAATCTATGGAGGTCGACCAATTGCTCTGTTGGGCGACCGCGGTGACCTCAAATTATGCGCATGATCTCAGCATTGCTCGTCCGGTTCCACCACCAGATTTATGCAATGCGACGTAGACAGCCGTGCACAAACCCTGACAACCTATCTCTATCCTGCTTTCTTATTGACCAAGTTTCTGCACAGTACAGCAGAACTGGCTGAACCGAAGTAGCATCCAAACGACTCTTCAAAGCGGGATGTCGCGACGGCGCCACAGATGTGTAGTGACACGCCACTTTTACCTTTTGCATACGACTTCTTTTCAACTCGCAACAAGCTTTTGGTTAACCACATACACTCTACCTGTTTACGCTCAACCGCGGAATTCTCACTTGTCCCGATGAGTCACGCTGCTTTGCAGCTCCTGAGGAACCACACTGGAAGAACGAAATTCTCTAAGATGCAGACTTCATGATGGGAATTTCTCTGAGTGTTTGTTAATGATTATATATTCTCTTTCGCAATCCTAACACTCCTATATATTTGATTCCTGGTTTCATTTTCAGCGTTGCTGATTAACTTAAAAAAACCACTGGGTTCATTCCATCATGGCCGGGAGTAAGCAAGTCCAAACGGCTGGATTCTCTGAATTCAGTTCAGTTCAGTTCTTACAACAATTAACCATGCACTTTCATGCACCGGTTTTGGTTTCTGTCTTTTGGTGCCCCATTTGGATAAAACAGCAGAATGAAGATTAGAATGTTGGGAGCGAATTTATATAGGTTGAAGTTACAAGAATAATGAGTAGGTGCGTGAGCGCCACCGTTTGCGACATCCAGCCATATCGCTCAGTGCCTCTAGCCGTCGGTGACCAGCCAGGGAGCCTATGTGACCCAGACTCCTGGTTAGGGTTTTCATACCAGGTCTTAGTTTCACCGTCCTTGATCCCTTTCCAAACGCAACCTGCCTTGGCAAACGTCGCTCACCGTGGCAACCTATATGGTGACATGCGTAACACATGTCCCAACCAGCGTAATCTATGAAGGTCGGTCACTTTCTCCAGTGGACGACCGCGATTATCTAAAACTCTACGCCTAACCTCAGCATTGCTCGTCCGGTTACCTCATCAGACTCGTGCAATGCGACGTAGACAGCGGTGTTGGAATACCGACAATCTATTTTTATCCTGTCCCCGTGGTGGCGAAGTCTCTGCACCGGATAGCAGACCTGACCGAACTGCTGCAGCATATACTCGACCCTTCGCAGAGCCGGATGTCGCGACACCGACACAGATGTCCCAAAGTGACAAATGCCAACCTAGCCTTTTGTATGCGTGCCGACACTTCATCTGTGATGCATCCTCCAAGTGAGATGTAGCTGCCCAGATAGAATAACTTGTCTACTTCCTCTACCACTTCCCCAGTCCGGGTGAGGTTGGGGACTAAACCAACCCAATCTTATAGCGACATTTTATACTTTAAAGGTGCAAACGCATACCGAACGTGGCTACACTAGCACTCAAACTATCCATAAAAGTTTGCAACTTACCTGGATCTTCACGTAGTAGCACAATGTTGTCTACATACTCTAGATCAGTCTGCCACCCAAGAGTAACTCGATACTTCTATCCTCGCAGGAGGATAGGGCTGTTTCAAGAATTGAGTTTATAACAGTTAATTAGAAACGGTACCCTTGTCGAACACCACTTTCTGCGGTGAACTCGGGCGGAAAAGTGCCGTAAGCCCGAACTTGGCTCCGACGAATAGCATACAGCTATTGTAATATTGAAATAAACTTCTTGGGCACATCTTTTAGAGCGAGGCAGCGCCAGAGTTTAGAGCAGTCGAAAGCCGTTTTCAGATCGAGGAAGATAGAAATGGTGGGTCTACGAAAGGAGTGTCAATGTTCTAGAATTTGGTGAGGAGTGAAGATGTGGTCGATACAACCTCGACCAGGTCTAAAACCAGCCTGGTTCTCACGCATGCACCGTTCATGTGCGACAGACAATCGATGGAGTATGATCCCAGCGAGAAGTTTAGAGGCAATGTTGATTAACCTTATTCCTCTGTGGTTTTCACAAGGGCACCTGTCGCCCTTCTTGTGAATCGGTATGATCACCGATTCTCACCATTCAGTTGGAACCTCTTCTCTCACACTGAGCCCAGTAGTTTTGTTAACTCCAAAACAAAGGCTGAACCTCCATCCTTAAAAACCGGTGGAGACAGCCCATCGAGGCCGGAAGCCTCATGCCGTTTGAGGTGACTTATTTCCGGGGTAACCTCCATTTCAGATGGAGGACTGATGTTAACTGGCAGTATTTGCACAGTTGAATCGAATGGGGGAAAGTCTTGTGTCGAAGGGGACCAGCTAAACTGTGCCTTAAAATGTTCCGCCCAATGTTCAATACGACGTTCCCGAATTTGAATCAGTGTGTCGCCAGACTGCTTAATTACCTCACTTACGCCTGCTTTTCTTGGTCCTGTACTCCTAATTAAACGAAAAAGACTGCGACTATTACCAATGGCCGCAGCCTTCTCCATCTCTCTACACTTTCCTACCCACCACCTCACGCGGTCATTCCTCAGACTCTTGATGAGCTGGCGTTTAAGGGATTTGCGCGCTTTGTCGTATCTTGAATCCGAAGGAATGGCTTTGCGAGCGTCCATCAGGGCAACCGAGGTCGGAGAGATCCATCGTTTCTTATCGTGCGCCGAACTTTACCGTTGTTTTGATCGACGTTTGGATCGCTTTTTTGATTGTAGTCCAGTATTCACTGAGTTCTCCGGCTGCTGTTTGAGCTGAGAGACGATCTGATAGTGCTGCTTCGAAGGCCGATTTGCAACCGTCGCTGATACTGTATTGTGCATCCGTTTTCGTTGGCTTTCTGCGGTTGTTTACATGGCGAAGGGAGAATCTCGCTCGTAGCAGAGCATGGTCCGTGTCTACGGGTGTTGACCAATAGGAGCGGCAGTCCTCGATGGATCCACGCCAGCGGTGGCTGATGGCTATGTGGTCAATTTGAGTCCAGCGCTGTGAAGAAGTTGGCGGTCTCCATGTAAGGCGGTACCGCTTTTTGTGCGAGAAGTTGATGCTTGACAGCAACAGTCCGTGGTCAGCGCGAAGTTGGAGTAGGCGTTCTCCGTTGTCAGCTTGGTTAGCTGGGATTGCGTGTGAACCACCAAATAGCCCTTCTGATTCGTCCACGGATCCCACTTGAGCACTCAAGTCTCCAGCGATTGCCACGATGTCCGTTGACCGAGCACTTTGCAGCAGTTGCGAAAGGTCCTTGTAGAATTCATTCTTCATTTCTGGCAAACTGCAATCAGTTGGTGCATAGTCGGATACGACGAACAAACATCGACACTTCGCTCTGTAGCTGTTGATCCGTACTGAACCATCCAGACGTACAGCGCAGTCGTCTGCTAACGGGATCTAGTCGAATAATGAACACTCGGCCTTGACCCTTAGCGCAATCCCAACACCAGCAACACCGCGAGCTTCGGATGCCGAATCGCCTGACACAATGAGAGTGAAGCTTAAGGATGAGGCGGGATTTGGAGTACGGAGGGAGATGGTCGAAGTAGGGTCTCGTACGCGTGTTTCGGAGACAGCATATATCTGAATGGAAGGTTTCAAGGGTTCTAGCTAAGGCGGCTTGTTGACCAATCTGGTAGAGTGTGCGGTCATTGAATGCAGCTAAGTGAAAAGAGGATTTTGGTTTCAAACATCTGATAGCCTCTGAGTGGTTGACCTTAATAGCTGAGCGCTGAGTGATATCTGATGGGTCTCGTAAATGGGAATATTCGGGATTGAGAAGAAGGACTAGACAGATGGGAAAGATGGTTTTCCAAATGAGTACCCAAGACTTTAGGGCACGGCATACTTCGCGATAGCCCACACCGACGAAGGGGTTTTTCTTTGGGAACCCCAACCGGAGCCTTCGACTCTAAAGTCTGACTCACAAGGCAGTGGGGAGTAAATCCAACGCGGGAGCGTGAACGAAGCACCCGTGTGGGTGCTTCTAGAGACCTGTCACACAGGGCCTTTGGGCTTCAATTAATTGTGTTGTTCGCTGGTGCGTTTATTGTCGGTCCACTTTTCGGGATCGGCCTCATGCACCCAATGAGACAAGCGGACGTGGACGGGACAGCCCCTTATTGGCTGGGACTGCACAGTTTCTGATCCGCCCAGTTTTAAACCTGCACGTTGGAGTCATCTGCAAGTACAACTATGTCGGATCTTCGACTTATCCGAATGCAATCGGTGAGTTCATCGTAGAAAGCGTCCTTTTGTACATCAGAACTGCAATCGGTCGATGCATATACTGATGCGATGAACAAACCCCTCTTGGTGTTGCTCCCATCCCGGACGCTGGTTGAACCATGGAGACGCACTGCACATAAACGACTGTTGAAGATGATCCAAGAGATAAGAGAGGACTCAGCCCTGTTACTGAGTGCAATACCTCCCTCGCGATGACCTACTGAACGGGCTTCATCGTCCCCTGGTGTGCGAGAAACTTATCTCTAAGACAAATCCGGCGCGCTCAAGCGGTTTATAGTGGTAGGATCTCAGATTTCAGTTTCCGACACGCAGCCTAGAGGATTCCATTGTACGCGCCAGACAAGCTTGTTGACCTACCTGCATGAGTTTCCTCGCGGAGATTGGTTACTCTTTTCAAACCCCACTTTCCTCGGTGAACTCGGATGAAAATGTGCCTTGAGCTCGGATTCGGCTTGGACCATTATGGTAGAGGGGTTGTTATATTAAAATAAACTTCTTGGGCACATCCTTCAGGAAAAGGCGGCGCCAGAATTTAGAGCGGTCCACTGAGTCGAAAGCAGGTTTCAGCTCGAGGAAGATGGTAATGGTGGGTCTGTGTTCTGGGATTTGACGCATAGGGAAAATGTGATCGAACAGGTCAAAAACCAGCCTGGTTCTCACGCATGCACCGTTCATGTGCGACAGACAATCGACGGAGTATGATCCCAGCGAGAAGTCTAGAGGCAGTGTTGAATGACTTAGTTCCTCTGTGGTTTTCAAAAGAGGACTTGTCGCCTTGTAAATCGGTATGATCATTGATTCTCTGAATAAACTTTATTGTGAATTCTCAGCACGAATGACAATCTCTGCAGCAGTTCTAAGAATATCCTTGTGTGTGCGTGGATGTCATGGTATTAAAACTACTCGAATTTCGGTTAGTAGGTCAGTTATATTTGCTCTTCAAAGGTGTGTGGAAATCTCCACAACGACTGCCTTTTTCAGAGTTGAAAAAATGTCTTTTTAATGAGTGACTTCGCCGCCAACCTAATCAATGAGTAGATAAAGTGTGTAGCTCGGTAACGTGATCTCTTTCTATGCAAATCTAGTTTATTCCATTTCTGCATTTTTTATGATGTGAAACGTATTCCGACTTCAACATTGCAATGTATTCTTGAACCGCAATTCTTATTCAGAGGATTAGTGATTGAAGTAGGCAAGAAAAATGACGCCGCATCTGGCGCACAGATTTTTTGTTTCCATATGGTACTTTTGGCGCACATTTCCCTCTTCGATCCACCCGGTAGCTCTCACAACATCGATGTTTCTTGAGTGTAAGCGGTATTGTGGATGTTTGCATAATGTTATTTGATCGTTAATGTATTTGTATTAACGAATGTGCCATTTTTGTTTTAATTTCTGAGGTTGGAGACCCTGAAACCGTGTCAGATGGTTCCAATATCGACTGATGTCGGACTTCCAAGGTAGATCTTGTATGCAGTATTTATAAGACTGAAGTGCGTCCAATACGGCCAGTCGGGACGAGCTTTTAAACAGGTCCACTCGCAAAGAACCAAGTTACTACTGACTAAATCAGAAAACTTGTAGTTGTAACAGACGTGTATTGGAGTACCGTGGTACAAGAAATACACCGGTACGCACTGACGAAAATTTGCACTAATGCTCGAAGACAACAAGGCCCAGCGAGAACGATAACGTGCAAACCGATTAAAAGCGAAAGGAAAATTTGAAAGTCACTAGCGCCGAAGGGGCGTAGGCGGCGTTTACGCATGGGCTTTAATCCCACAGAGGCTACTGAACATTTCACAATTTCAACATATGAATAACTTCTATAAAATAAATATGCATTCTCCATAATATTTGGTCTCTCCTCCGGAATTATATCTCTGACGTTGTTAGCCAGATTGTTGAGCCGGAAAACAGTCTGCTTGGAAAATACCAAGTAGTTTTTTGTGGGCCTATATTATAGGATATTATAGTCCGTACTGAAGATCAGCTTTATTCCCCCGCCTACTATCAGCATACATTCGACCACTCACAGAATACGCTATCCATGGCCACAGCGTGATTGCAAAATGCTGGAGCGTCCACAAAGGATGGCCACAAAAATGGTCAGGGGGTTTAATCGGTTTTCATACGTAAAGAGACTGAAGTCACTGGGATTATATTCCAATCATTACCGGCGCATCAGAGGAGATATGATTATGGTGTACCAAATAATGCAAAACGCAAGCCATCCGTGTCGCCCGCTTCTGAAATTATCACCTAACGTTCATCTTAGAGGACACCCATTTAAACTAGTGGTCTCAAAATGCCGGCGTCAGTCATTCGCAGTCCGAGTGTGTTCGATCTGGAACTCTCTACTATCCTACGTCGTCTGTGCTCCAAGCATTGAGACTTTCAAACTGAGGCTCGATGAAACACTAGCACATCTTCCGTTCCAACATAAGTGAAGCAGTGGAAAACGCACGTATCACGTGACAGTTTACAAAAAGAACTGTATGTATCACTGTTTCTTAATCCACCGCACGAACCTATGGAACCAGAAAAGCGTGAGCTTGTAAGTTATTCCCATAATAAATCTTTGAATCAGTTCATAGTTTTGTTATGATTATCCGTTTATCGAACCCGCTCATAAAATTAGTGCTTGTATCTTAGACGAGTCATTGGCGCAGCGGCATCATCACTTGAAATTTTTCCACTCCGAATATCTCAGATGGCGCATCATTCCATAACTGATTCTTCGGTGGCGATTCTTCAACACTTAAGCAGCATCGTATTCAGAACGCCGGTCCGAAAATCGCACGACAGATCGGGTTCATTTATCGATCGGACGGACGGCGCAGTCGCAACAAGGGACCTGATGCTTGTCCAGCTAACCCGAGCAATAAACGGCACCTTTTCTACAGCCGTGAGTCTTATGGAGGTCCACTGAACTTCTACTATGCAGGTGTGCCATCACCACACGGATGGACTAAACGTGACAACAAGAGCACCACATAAAGTACAAGTCTCGTGTCAGGTTGAAGGATTCCAGGTGCCGCGAATCGCGGACAGTGATCCAATCAGAAATCAAGGATGGCAAGAGAGAAATTACTTGTTCAAGGTGACATGTGATAGAGACCAAACAATGTGTAAAAATGGAGCAATCGTACTGCATATCCTTTTGCATTGAAATATGCTGCATTCCTTTTATTTACGAAAATGAGTATGCTACTCATGAGTAGTATGGTTTCAACTAAGAAAAGTGGTTCCAAACGCCCTTTCGGCGAAAACCTTCAGCAGCCCAACAGACAATTTGCTATTCAGCTGTATGGCAGTCATGTTCTTTTAATTACCAGTACTCCTTCCGTGCTAATTAAAACGGTATCCTCAATATCTGCCAGTTAAAATAGGCATTTGGGAAACCATTCTTGGGTTATGCCATCACAAGCGAGTATAAATGGTTTCTTCGTGCAGCAGCCATCGATTTTGTCGAAGATTAAATATTAATTCACTAAAACAGATGGACTGATTTTCCCATTAAAATGTGAGTAATCTTTGTACCTCTTATATTGCCGAAAATATATAACCTCCATGATCAGGTTAACCTACCGTATATCCAGCGAAACTGAGCGATTCCTATTGATCTTTCATTTATCACTGTGGCAACTCTGCAACCATTACTTCGAATTTAATTCTTTCTCCTGTTTGTGTTAATACATATTTTCTGTGAACTTTTGGGTTTCTGTGGTAAAGCGTAAAACAGAGGTTACCTCTTTATCACAACGCCTTCAGCAGTCTATAAACATTTCCAGTGATCGGTTACAGGTTGCTTACCAGCCTAATAGATCCACCTCGAACGCAGTCTCCGCTCTCATTTATTTTATCACTAAGTCGTTGAACAGCTCTGTTCGGTGTGTTTTTCTGGACTACTCTTCTGCATTTTATTCCATCCCTAGATCTAAGTTGTTACAAAAACTGGAATCGTTTGAATGCCCCGAGTAATTGTTAGCTTGGCTATCCAACTATTTTATTGATAGAGTACAAACCACTAGATTGGAGAACGCCACATCGAAACCCTTAGTCAACAACCCCGGGGTTCTTCAAGGAGCTGTGCTATCCCAATACTCATTTTCACTTACATTTGTGATATTCCCTGTGTTTCTCCCGCATGATGACGTCGTGTTGTGTCAACCCGTTTCTTCTTTCTCTTATCTAAGCTCTTTCGCCGACAATCCTGTTCAGATTCAGTCATTCTAGTCCTCATTGGGGCTAACTCTGAATCCCAGTAAATGTGTTGAGTTTTTATATAGTTTTGCTCGCTCCCCATATCCGACAGACCCACAGTGATTAATAGCAATCCTTTGTCCAGGGTGAACTATGTCAAATACTTTGGCGTAATCACAGATAACAATCTTCATTTTTCAACCCACATCCACAACTGCATTGGTACACTGCAGCACCTATCATTTCAAATCCGAAAGCTCACGCAGTTTCGTGCATCCCAGTCAGTTATTTCTATCTTTGTCTACGGGTGTGTTTTCCCCATAATACTCTGCTGTTCCTCAGTCATTTTTTCTGGCTTGCTAAAACAGTTTTAAAGTCTTACGCCGCGATTTAACAATTATTAGTCGTGCCTCTTCTACTCCTGTGAATTATTTAGCTTTAAAGCTTTCAGATTGTCATGTACCTTCCTGTGAGAAATTTGCTGAGAGGATTCTCACACATCCTGACCACCCATTGCACGCAGAAATGACACGATGTCGTTCGCATCATTCAACACGCTCTCAATTCTGCCAAATTTCATCTCGAATTAATGCTTACCGTAATTCAACCATACCCTATCTTGCTCGTGAGCTCCAGAGCTTGCAAAAGTTATACACAATACAATACAATACAACTAAGCTATGCCTGAAGGTGTAATGGAAGCAGTGAATTGTGATCAGTTGTATGATTCAAAGAAATTTACTTAGCAGCGAGTTTGTTAAGAGAAATCTAAAATACTTTGAAAGGATAGTAAATAACCTGATATGTGCTCCGAATCAACCGCTACCGTCCATGTATGCTGCTGATATCATTCCCCCAAGCCACCTTCAACTGGTCACTGTCCCTTCTGAAATTGCTTGTACGCTGTCGAATTCAGCAAGTCAATAACGTGAAAAATATTGCGGAAAAAACAGGTATTATTTTTTATGACGTCCTGTTTTGTACTATATGCACAACGGTGTTGACCATGATAATTTGGTTTCGCGGTTTTAGGCCCGAAAATTCACAGGTATGTGAACGTACCTCTGCGGTTGTTACATTGTGTCTTGTAATTCGGTTAAGAGAACTACCATTTCTTGAAATTTTTATCACTAATGACCTATTCATATGGGATTCAATCATTTTGTTTCTACTCAGTATTATTCGAAATGTTATGTATCGCCAGAACTCCACTTCACGTTTCAGTTGTAGAATTCTACAGATCTTTCAGTCAGCCATACACTTTGAAACGCTAGATTAGAGTTATGCTAATACTGATGTCATCAGTAATCCACATCCAGCGTCTCGTTCGGGTTTTGAGCTCCGGAGCCATCGAATGGAAGGCACGCGTGTTACCACTGTTCCGACCAACATATCCCGGGGTTCGACCGAATTGTCCATCCTTGTTTGTTCAGGCGTCATCTCCAGTGATATCATTTATCCTACTCCACTAATCTCAAGTAACTATGGTTTATATGCGAATTATTTTATGGCTGTCGGAGTCTCCACTGAGATTCCATAATGATGAATCTGATTAGCGAGGCTTGTCAGATTGCTCCCACCAAAGTTTAGGTAAAATACATTCGAAATATAAAAAATTGCTAACAAATTACCTACTATGCTACTTAATAAGAACATTGACTTCATTTCCATGTTCATTGGATGCACATGCGACCGTTACTTCGTCGCAGCCGACAGTCCGAATTTGATTTTATTGCATGTTGTACTGTTGCTACTCGTAAGTAGGTTATGCATAAATCCACAAGGAGCATAAACAAAAAATTACATCGCCAAAGCGGAGGAAACTCTCGCAACTCAAGTACCAATTCTAATAAAATTGGAGCTATCACTCTATTTGGCAAGCAAACTAATAAATGCATATACGTTGGAAAATTTCAATTAAATTACATTTAACTCAAAACTAATTGTGATCAGTGATGCAACACTGACTTATTCGACCATCCTGCGGACTTTATATTCCTCGGTTAATCCAATCAACTATGCAGTCAGGAATCTCTGGAGTTGAAGCTCACTGTTTTTAGTTCTCATCAGCAATACACATTCGTCAACTCGTTCGGGACTTCAAAAATTGAGTTCTAGTTTCACGAATGGATGAACTAAACGGTGTGTGAATATGAAGTTCGGCGGATGAATATTCAGATTAAGCAAACTCAGATTCAACGCCTTTCCACTGCGCTTCTCAACGCAAACCTCATAAAATCGATGAGGCCCAAATAAGTTGAAACAGCTAGCCAGTGCTTCCCAGATTTTCAGCTCACGCCTCACTTACACGAAGAATTCATCATAAAAACCGAATTTATTTGCAGTATTAATTTCTAACCAGAATATCAGTTTCCCCTCGTTTAGTCGATATTACTGGAATTCACGCCAGTCCCTATGAATAACAAGTCACTATCACAGTAATACTCGATGTATCAGTCACATTACGAAGAGTTCGATTCCCAAAATTGGTATAATTTAAACAATTTCCAATTACTAGCTGTAAGTGATGCTGGTGCTTTTCCGCTGATCACCGGATTGTTCTTTGGTGTATCAAGATTACTACACTTTAGTCCGGTTTACCAAAATGAACAGTCCGAAACATATGATAATATTTATGTGGCAATTTTTTCACCGTGATAAACTATTCATAGTGGAATATCGAATTGAATGCGCCCGTGATTGTTTTTCGGCTGGCTCCAGTGTTCTGAATCTACAGCTAATCAATATGCGTGCTTGTTCACTTTCCCACCGCAGTCCTGCATCCCCAAACCCTCCCACTCGTCGCACGTGGGCCAAACAGTTTTGCAGAATGTGAACCAATGCGTCCCCTCCCCGATACTCTCCTGTGGCCTAGTTCAAGCAGTTCATCGATCCACTTACGCGCACAAAGTGCATCGTATTTGGTTCACTGCGTCATNGGAATGCTGTTATGATTGGAGGAAAGAAGAGGGTTGGAATTCGGGATGGGCCGTTTTTGGTCTAATTTAGATCCCGGTTTGACCGAGAAAAAATTTCTGTACGTGTGTGAAGCTTAAAGCGCTGCCGTTGCAACCAGCAAACATGCATTTTTGGTGGTGGAGGGAAAGAAAAAACACGATCAAGCAAACCGTCCCCCAACCTCATGATCATTCCTCACCCAATTAAACACATCTGTAGCACATGAATAGCTGCCGTGATAAGTACAACATATTGATTGATTTTACGACGGTTACAACATTGAAACATGACCAAGACCAGTGCCTTCCGAACAGTTATCTTCGCGACTTTGTTACACATCTGCTTTGGTGGGGGTTAGGGAGGGTATATACTGTCACTAGAGAGAGATTTTTGCCTTCATAATAATTTAAATGAAGCATCCTGGCAGTCACAACAAGAAAAATCAATTTATTCGGACTTATGTAATTGAAGTAAACTATGGTGGTTTTAGGCGAGAAAAAATTCAATGGCGAAAAAACACCAGGAATTCGTCCACTGATTTTCGGTAAGAAATATAGTTCAGAGAGATGTAAGTGCATCTATTCACGATGATTATCTATCTATCTGTCTATTCACTGGAATTATCGAGTTCGTATCGACTAGGTGTGCAAGAACTGCATTTTTGGATGGTTTTCTTCGTGATGGAGTTTCTATGATCTGCTTGTATCTTGGAAAAAGTCAATAGTGCCTCCTAACTTGTCGAGTATGAGAATAGTAAACAATAAACAATCATGAAATGAGAAAAAGCATCTCACACTTTAGATACACCGAGACCGTCAACGTGCTTGTACTGCGTAAACGCAGCTCAGAGGCTAGAAAAGTCCTGGCGGCATCTTAGTAACTCTTCGAACTAAGCACCCTTGAAAGAAGATTTCAGAAAGAGCCCCCCTCCCACACCTTCAACAGTGATAGGTTGGGCTTGTTTCGGTAGATTTTTCGGGATTTATGGCTTCCGATATCCGTTGCCAAAAATTGCTTCCTCATACTCTTGAATTATTATCGTTACCCTTGAGGCAAATTCTCTCTAATATACATCGGAAAGTGAAATGAAGAACAGAAATTTTAAAAGTATACAGTTCAAGCTGTTTACGGTAATTTAAGACGAATTTAGGGATTTATCTCCTAGGTTCATTCTTTGGAACGTACATGCACCTCCTAGTTTCAATTCTGCTCTTAAATTGCTCATAAAACGATTCAATATTTTCCTCATAATCATTTTGTGCTCTTTCGTCTCAATGTCCACTCTATCGCTTCTTGTCCCGTTGACAGTCGTTTTGTTCTCGTTATCGATTTCTTACTTGACCATCCTTGTTCTATACCGGTACACTGCTTTATTTACCAACCGACGCATGTGATCTGTTTTAATGACTCCTTAGCAGTCACCTATTCATGTACACACACATGCATGCACCCAACTCATATGCTGGAAGCAGAATGTCACTGCTTCACTAGACTATTTTTTTTTGAATCTGTATAACTTAATCATGTTCACCCCCGTAAGTTCGCATTTTGCAGTATCTTACCACTTTTTCGAAAACCCAAACTAACCGTGTGCCTAACAACGCAGTTTCTGACTATGCGATGTCGCGCCCCGCNAGAAAACATGTACAGGAGAAAAAGCACATAAAACTCGTCAATTGAAGTTCGGCAATATAGATCAGGGAGATTTAAATGCAGCTAATCACGAAGGACCGAACTAAGTAACTATCTAACCATTTATCTATCTATCTATCTATCTATCTATCTATCTATCCATCTATCTATCTTTCTACAATCAATCTCCGTCTATGTCGCACCGTCGATAGTACGCATTTTGCAATATCTTACCACTTTTTCGAAAACCCAAACTAACCGTGTGCCTAACAACGCAGTTTCTGACTATGCGATGTCGCGCCCCGCAATACGTCGCAGTTCCTGATATGTACTCACTTGGTCGTTCACGGATGTTTGGGACGACCATTGATCATCCACCCCATCATCGCACTCAACCACTGGCGTTGCACCTAGTGTGACGTGTTCATGGCACTGCTCACTGATTGGATATTCCTTGCGAGCAAGTCACACCGATGCAAGTAATCGGAAACTATCATTTGACGTCAAAATATGCAAGCGCCTATCGTTCAGAGAGAAGCAGAATGTGTTGGAAATGCTGAAACAGCCAGGTGCACCTCAGAAATCCGTAGCCAACTCATTTTGAATTTCACGAAAAACTATCTACAATGTTGTATCCCATAGAACGACTATTGGGGAATGTTTGAACACTGGAACATCTGAGGGAAGGTGCCAGCTGAAAACTAACGGGAAGTTCAAGGCAGAGAATGAGGCAACTTTGGCTTAATTTGCTGCTATGGGGGAAAAGCACGGAGAGTTCCAATGGTGCGTAAGAAGGCAATCCAGCTACCACAAAGATTGTATCATAATGACTTCCAAAGGTTGGTTTCGCTCTTGGCCAGACAGATATGATATTCAATCGTACAAAGCAAGAAAGAAGCAACTCATGTGCATTACTTTATAGGTCTGTGGGGAAAGTTTAGCGGTACTGCGTGATGCAGTGGACGAGTTTCGAGCGGGGTTACGCAGGTGATACATGGATATGCTAACTGTGATATTTTCAATGTAGATGAAACAGCTTTGTATTACAGGTAGCTCCCAGAAAGAACATTAAGTCTGAAAGGAAAGACAGTTTCTGGATCCAAGAAATTCAAAGAGAGAATCACCTTACTGCTTTGTGGGAGCATGAATGGAGAAAAGTTATCACGGTTGGCGACTGGAAGGTTTCAACTCCACGATGCCTCCGAGCTATAGATAGAAAAGCCTTCCATACAACCATAATTCTTCAAAGAACGCATGGATGACTTCTACGTTATTTCACAGTTGGTTGTCTGATGTCTACCGTAAAATGGTTTCTCAAAGGCGCTCCATTTTACTGTTTACGGACAACGCCCCTTGTCACAACCAAGCCGCAGTATTCTCCAACTTCAAATTGGTACGGCTGCCTCCGAACTGTTCGTCAATGTTACAGCCGGTGGATCAGGGTGTAATTGGTCTTTCAATGTCTTTCATGAAAGCTGGTTACAGATCCACATTAATTCAACTGATGATGCAGCCACCAGAGGATAAATGCGGTTTGGCCGAGGACTTTACTCAATGTGTCTATTGATGACCGTCTTTTTGAAGAAGCAATCGCCTGTTTGGAATTTTATGGTGAAGAAGGGGGTTATTTAAAATTTTTGTATCAAGTCTCTTTCTTAGTCATTAGATGAATTCGTTTCGAATCAAGCTAAGCCCGCAAAGAAGAAGATGAATGGGAGGTAGTGAATACGCCGGAAGTTTACTCAATCGGAGAGGCACAGAAGTTATTGAATCAATTAAAGCTGTGTTGCCTTGACTAATGCTCAGAGTTCGGGTAGATTATTGGAGTGTACAATTGATTTAAATAGCGCGTTTGTTGATTTTCAAAGGGGAGCCAAGCTGAGACAAACGACGATTTATGATTTTGCTAAGCTGCAAGGTTTTGTTTGCAATTCGGTGGGGCACTAGAATGTGGGCATTTTTGCTACAGTGGTCACCAAAGCCACGGTCAATTGGTCGGTGAACGATATTCGTGATTGACTGGTAAGCGGGTGAGTGAAGTGAGATGTCAGATCCGAGGGATCGATAAATACCGTCGCGCGGACGCGCCTGTGTACATGAATGAACGATACTCTCACTTGTCCTAGAGCACCGATGAGATTGCACAGGTCACTTGGCAAAGGTCATCATAACTCGGGTTAAGGACAGTTTGTGAGATGCACTTTTAGTTTATGAATCGTTGGTTGCTTTAATAGTTGCCATAATTCCCGTAGTTGGCGTCTATGGCTTTCAGTTGTCTGATATGGAGTGAATTTCTTCCAAGTAAACTCCCGTCTCACGCCTGCCTGAAAATTTGCGCGAGAACCCGCTTAAAAAATAGTACGTGTATCTTAGACAGCATCAACCGAAAGGCGCAAATGCCTATTGGATTTCCTGATTTTCATACGCATTTGGATTTTTCTCCTGTTGTTGGTGATGGTGTGTATCTTCGCCAGTACAGGTCTGAGAGACGATCTGATAGCAGCTAAGCGTTAGAATTTCCAGCGCTAACCAAACAGAATGCACCGCAAAGCTAGCTTCCTCATACCGAAGAGGAAGAAATTATTCAGTTTTCATTGACCTATACGATAGCCTAGATTAAATCATCTGCAACTGAAGCTTGGCCGGCAGTGTCATGCNGCAGATGCAGAAGTACGATCTTGTATTCAAGCCCTGGAGCGAAGAACAGTAGGAGGATCGGACTAGCTTCCTCCGAATCTTTTCAAGATGAAAGGGGATAACCCCGTAATCTCTAATAATTACCTGAACAACATCTATTCGCAACAGCGAATTCCCTCATATTGGGGCTAATCACAGATAGCTCTGATTTTCAAGGAAGTATCTGGCAACGACTGCGCAAACCACCAGAGGCTAAGTTTGATCCCGGTCACACACAAAATGTTAGCCTATAGCATACTTCGACGTTTGACAGCTTCCTAAAGCAGACGGACCGAAATCCGTGAAGAGCAAGGCGTACTCCGGCCTGGTCACGGGTGTATTGATCAATATTTTTAAGTTGCATAAGGTCCACCTACGATCACAGTGTGCCTTGTCCTAAAAGGACTCTTCGACTCAGCTGACCGCGAGGTCCTTATTGGTTTGCTTCTTCAAAAAGGAATACCCCAAAAGTACTTTAACTTACTGGGGTCATTGTACTCATATACTTCTGGTCAAGTGCGGGTCTATAACGAACGAAGTAGCTAGTTTGTCAGGGGTGCCATATTTTACCGTTTCTATTCAATTTCGTTGTAGAGCAAATATTGGAGAACTCACTAGGCTCCATGATGTTGACATTAAATGGGTAGCGGGATAAAAGCTGTGTGACTAAGCTTACGCAGGTGACATCGCCTGTCTGTTCAAATGTACGGGGGGGGGGGAGCGCACAAAGTACACTCGAGGTACCAAAAGTACTGTCACGCCAACTTCAAAGTGCGAAGTGATGCTCTAAGACTGATTGTCGACTAGTTCCGCTTTGAAACGAAATGACCACATTGCTTTTTCCACTTTTGTGCTCCTGTGACTAATGACGGTAGTGTAGAAAAGGAGACAAATGCACGCAATTCCAAGTCTTGAGCATCGTACGAAGGACTGAAACATCTTTCGCCTAGACACGATGTTCCTGTAGCGTGAAGACAGAAGACGTTTTGAGGCAGTATAATTAAATTGGTAACACACTACAAGGTAACAATATAAAAATAATGGCCAAACGGGGATTTACAGTTTTCGTGAGTTACGAGTTCACGGAGTTCTCCATGTCCGTAATAATCTTAACAGCAGAAGGGTCTGAAATAGAGATAACGTATTGTGTCACAGTTTGTTGTAGACACACGTGTTCGCAATAACAATAATAGTAATGGCAAGTCAAAGGTTGGGCAGGGAGCATAACACCGAGAAACTATAAGTTTCTCGGTGACCTGGTGGTTTCGGTCCCGCCATACAGTTTCACTGAAGGTGAAAGGTCGTGCATATTGTGCCAGCTGTTTCGACTTGGCTCGGTCTCATCAGTAGTGCGAATCGATCGACCCAGCCGGGGATCGAACTTCAGGACCTCACAGGCAGAACGCAAGCGTATTACCCACCATATAATATAAATGTATTCTAGTCCGGTGTCTAGCATTCAGAGCCCGGAAGATTTGTTCAGTAGACACACTGGATGAAGAGCTATTCTTCATCCATCAAACGCTGCAGGACAATGGCTAACCGGGAAAGATCATCGATAAGAACATTCGGCTCACTCCGGAGAAGGAAAGCTCCATCTGTGTCCCCAAGAAAGAACTATCCATAAGAATCCCATTTAAGAGGGACACACACAAAGAGTCTAGTCTCATCACTAAGGGTGGCTGTGACTTCCACTCTCCCCGCAGCCAAACTTAGACCAGTGATCTCTACAACACCGGTGATGCGAATGCAAGTGAAAAAATGCCGAAACTGACCTCATCCATGATAATTTACTCTTTTAAGTGCGTCTGTGGCACATGTTACATAGGTCGTACGGTAAGGCGTTTGTCTCAATGCGTTAAGGAGCACTACCCGAGGTGGTTAAGTCGGGGAAAGACCGGCTGTATCTCAAGCGCGATCGGAGAAAGCTTTCGATGTTGTTTGTCGCATCGCACTCAGTTGATCGAGGGCGGCCCGAGTTTGGACACTGGCCATGACCGAGGCGATCGCCATTCGCTTACTAGGTCCCAAAGTGTGCCCAAAAACGACTGGTGCAGGCGCTCCAATTACCTTGGCCAGGTTTGTAAACCAAGACAGAACATGATGTGTCACTTGACCCAAGTAGGGAAAGTTCACATCAACGAACACGCTAAACATTCCTACACACACATACATACATCCAAACATAGTCACACACGCATACACTCCCATCACTGTCGGTCTCTGATCAATGACCTTAAATTGAACAAATGGCTATCATTATGCAAGTTTTTTCACTGTGATATGAGAGCACGACTAGAAATATCTAAAAACAACTGTTCGCCCATCGAGACATATTCCCAAAAATAAAAATAAAAATCGTTATCATTATCTTCATCACCTTTAACATCATCAGTATGTTCTCCAGGAAAACAATGCAAAATAAATCGTTCGAGTGCATTTTTAGTAAGCTATTTTGTATTTCTTGTAACCATCTTCCCATTGAATGAATAAATTCATTAACATTCGCGCAACGGCAGCAATTTTCCTCCAATGAAGCGTTTTTTGCTGTCAATGGGAAGCAATTCAACACACATTAACATTTCTCTCGTCAATTCTGCCCGCACTGGAGACAAACTTTGAATCCAAATTTGATCATTGGTCACTTACATTTCTCTCACTTACAGTAGACAAGACGATCAGATCGGAACGGAAGACCGTTTTGAAAGCACCGGGAGAATGAACGCCAGCATTTTCACGTGCCCTATCGTTAAAAAGAATTAAGCAGTGTGGTGTCCGTCTCCTCCCGAGAACCGGCAAATTGTTTGGATCTTTCATATAATGCCCTCGCATAAGACCATATTTTCGGCAGCTGTGGGTCGCAGAACTCTGTGCGGAACTATGGCAAGCACTTCGCCAAAGCCCTATCGGTGACAAAAATCGATCCAAAACTATCCATCGGAATAGACTGGGTACGAACGGAAATCAATCCGCAATGGTTGAAAAGGCGCAACCAAAGATGACTTCATAAAATCAGATTAGTCTCAAACCGATTGCGCGCTTTAACAACAATGGAACGAAGAAATAGGCGTATCGTTGACACATGCTATGACACTGAAATTTGGTATTTAGCCTAAATTGTCAAGCGTGTTGTTTTGGCATGACTGAGGTAGGACAAAAGTTCAAGTTGCGTGCAACACACCAACGAGTGAATACGGTCCCGAAATTACGATTAGAATACAGACAAATGGAACATAAGGATGTGAAAAATCAATATACACTGACACCAGGAATTAGCTACGCTGGAATACATGATGTAGCTGATATTTCACTACACAGTCTACGAGTTCACGGGGAAACGAGTTACCTGACAAACAGTGCTGAACGATGTTTATTTGTTACTAAAGCGTTAGTCCGGTGAAGAACACGGTTCATATGAAGTTACTCAAATCAATGTATAGCATCTATAGCATCTGTAATAATACTCATATTTGTGAGTCAGCTAACTAATTTAGTCGATGACAAAACACGTATTAATACAATGGAAAGTCACATTAGGCTGACTGATGTGAGGCGAGTGCTTTAGAATCATGTCGTCGTCATCAGAGTAAGTTCTCTTTCTTCTCTCAGTCGCATTCTCCCACCAGTCAGCGCGTGCGGTATGATAAAATAAAAGCATCCTTAGCACTGCGAAAATCTTCGCGTCTAAAAGCAGCGTGTTTAGAATTTGATCTCAAATCCTCCCTAATCGAAGTTGTACTTGAACGCTCAACTCATAAGTCTGTTCGTTCATTTACACCTCCTGCGTTATTTCACTGCAACCTCACGAATAAATTTGAAAATGTTCACCAAGTAGCGGTCCAGGACTAAGACACATAACAATCTCAGTAACTGAAAAACACTTGTAAACGCATGTCTAATGGAATATTCATTGCCAATTGCAACTAACACCGTTTCCCTCGGAATCGATCAGCATTATCCTTATTATCTTTAAAATGAGTTGTTCCAATTTAACGTGGGACTCTATCCTTTTAGTTTCACATTGGTTAGCTTTAAATATAGTTAATCAATAATTCGGCAATACCTGAACAACCTGACTGGTCGATCAATCTGATGAGTCCCAAATAATAAGGGCATACCGATGCAGGATATTTTTGTATATGACGGTACAGCGAATTCGGATGTGGTGTACTTTCCGTTCACGGGAATGAATACTAGCACATCAAGTTGAAGTGATTGTGAAAGCTCGTATGGTAGTGATCTAACCATAGATAACACTCTGTATAAACTATACCGGTTTATTGGGCCAACCGGAATCGCATTGGTTAAACCCGATCAATAGTCTACCGTCACAAAAGTAACTAGCTATCGCCATCGATAGGATGTCTCCGTTGATTTGTGTTTCACTCGTGTGAAATCTTCACTCTAGAGTAACCTTTTTCTGTGACGGACGACTGAAAACTGTTTGGGGAACAGTTAGTAGAAGCAAACTATTATTTATCTGTCTGAAGCCTAATGTAATTACGATCACTTTGTTTATGTGTTATGCATATTTGTATGTTTGCAAAGTTCTATGGGAGTTCAGTTCAGAATGTCATTCACTACCGATACCACTGGATTAGCATTGATTAAACCGGAAACTGGTCGTTTTAGCTCAGCCGCAGGCTACACTAATCAAACAGATTCCGTTTTTCAATCATTTATATCATAATCACATACATTATTTGCAAAAGCCTTTGTTATCTGTATCGCAACTGCCACTTTTACTCAACGTATGGATGGTCGAAGTGACCAAAGTTAGGGCGGGGGCGGCAGCGGTGGTGAGGCTCAACCATTCAACTAGCGTATTCAGTAGATAGCTAATGTACCTTCGTTAATTGGAATGACATCATCGAACTGGTGAACTGTCTACAATCCGAGCTCACTAAATCGCAGATTCGTCAAACATGGGCACCGGCACACAGACAGACCTGTCTCAACCCGCAACCCTATCGGATCGCCCAATGAAAACAAAACAACGTGGATTGAGAAAAGTGCTCGCAATTCGTATACACAATATCGGACACAAAAGCATTTTTTGGACCGACTTGATCATGATGTATGTAACAAAGAGCGGTAAGTGGGAATGGGATGGGATGGGGGCAGGCAGGCAGGCGGGTCGAGTCGGGTTGGGTCGGGTTGATCAGGGACGATCAGAGATCAGGAAGTTCAGGTTGACACAGGTTCCCAGAATTTCATGTTGGTCAACGAGAACATCCCGTGGGAACTAGTGGTCAATCATTCGATCCACAGTTAGTGGTGATGCAAATGCGAATCAGGAAAAAGAACAAATAAACAGAGGAGTAAACAGCTGCCAACTCACAAACAAACGCATGCACGTCTCCTTGGAACAACTCGGAATCCAGTTCAGACTGTATGTGGATCTCTCCTGCGATTCATGATCAACGCAATTGGTGGAGAATGGGTTCGAAAAGAGTCCCGATCTCCAATGTTCGTGTGATAGTCTCGAAGACAACCGCGTAGATGTTTGCTTCTTTAGTTTGGGTAGTATTGTATGATATTCGATTGTTCTCCGGACTCGAAGAACAGCCGACTTCCAAGTGTTTGATTCCTGGTTCGAATGTATGGAGAATGGATGACGAGCATTTGACAGATTGATAAGTTCTATCCCTCCTTTTGGCATTCACTCTGCACCCTCAAAGGGCAAAGTGACGCTGCAAGATTGGGTGTTTCCTTTCTCCGTTCTGAAACTAGACAGTTAGGAATCAGCTGACGGCTTCTTGTACTTGGCTAGCCGCGTG
>UZAN01048126.1:2363-18961 GCA_900618425.1 Echinostoma caproni | reverse complement strand
AAACGAGGGGGCTCGACCCGCCAATGTCAGTTGTTTTTCCTTTTTCAGTGTGTGAATACAAGATCGCACTTCTCGTTCTTCCGTTGATTCGTATAACACTGTCCAGGGAACCTTATTTGTTGACGTAAGCACTTTAACACTAGGCCAGCGGAATGTTCTTTGAAAGCACTCTGTCCACCGGCCGAAAACTTTTAATTGTGGGTGGTCTGTCCAGTTTCACCACAAAGGCAGGGCTTGGCTAGGTGAACACTAGAAATGTGAATCCCTAAGACATCATCCGCCTCGTTTGGACAACCGGGTTCGGACAAGCGTGCCCACAAACCAATCAGAGGTGGATTTATGTGTTGTTTGACAGTCTGTCCGAACCCAGCCAACTGTGAAGTGCATGCGTTGGCAACGTAGGTTGTAGCTATCTATATGGCTGACTGAAAGTTGGTGCATAGGGTGGACGCATTAATCCCGATTCTCGGGGTGGGGCGGGGATTATTTGGCAAACGAACAGCGATGTGATAGCTGAATTGGGCAAACATCGCTTGACCCGATTGACTCGGATGGGGGCAGTTTACATATCCGTGTTGTATGTGCACATAATAAGGTGAAACAGTTATTATCAGTAGGGTGAGGTATGACATCCACCTGTCGGTTCATAAATCAGTCAGGTGCATTCTCGTTTCCTCCGTTCGTCTCTCTCTCTCTCTGTCAAACACACCGGGAAGAGGTGGGGATAAAAATGATAGTGTGAGGACAAAACCAAGCAAACATCTGAGCTGAACGTGTGATCACGTGGTTGGCACATAAACAAACTAACGCATATGCTGCTGCTTACGAATATCCTCTCCCACTTGTGTGATTGAATGGGAAAACTAAAGGAAGAGCGACGGTTAAAGGGGTGGGGCGGGGGACGACTAAAATAGAGCGGACAGGGTGACCAGACCCTATGCCAAAGCAGTCATCGATCGGAACTGGCAACTATGGCCACTTGGGTCTATTGGGAGTGAACACGTCACAGGATGACCGCGTGGCACATGCGCACAACCGTCCCTTGGCTTCGGCGGCAATGATCAGGGCAGATGATTCACGTCCCATGGATCTCTCGAGGAATGAGATACGACGTATATGGAGAGTATAAACAACCATGCGGACTCTAGCTTCAATTTTCTTATTCCGTAGTACTTGATTTGACTGGGTTTAGCCATTGTGAACACATGATGAACCCATCCAGCTCACTAAAGACTAAGATTACCAATAAGACAACTTTAAGATAAGCAAAATTGTTTGTACTCTTCATTTTATTGACCTGTAAGGTTTCGGATACAATAGCCCCGGTTAAAATTGGCAATCACCTTATACTCAACATGTTACCGGTACTTATAGAATGTCATGTCTGGTTTGAGTGACCGGACTATGACTTGTCTTAATTCCTGTGTAATAAAAGATACTGATAACCAATAGGGAAAAGTTCTACAGTATCATTGAATCGGTTCAATCTAAATAAGAAATTTATGACCATGACTGTTTATCGACTCCATGAAGTGTTAACTTTACGTATGATACGAAGTTGAATTTAGTGATTGCATCATTCAACATGGGGGCAGGTACCTTCAATGACTGGTGTTTTATTAACCCCCCCCCCCACACACACACACACCTTCAATCGAAACCAGTAGGATATAACCCAGATAACAAAGAAAAGCTTCTGTTGTGGAAAGGAAAACGCAGAAGGCAGGGTTTGATGCTGCAGCAATGGGGTGGGGGTTGGTTGGTGGAAAACAGACTGGTAGTGATAATCTATTTAGACATAAAAAGGAAACGATCTGGAAAAGTTGAGACGATGATCGTAGGCATCAGCAGCGATGAAATACACTTAATTTTACGGAATGATGGAATCGCTGATGCCAATACTGAAAATTCAAAAGCGACTTGTTTGCAATAAGTAGAGGTGGAAGAATTAATCAGGGCGCGGGGGGGGAGATATGTGCACACTACAGAGTACAGTATGCACCGTTAACGTGATTCAATACCGAAACTCGAATGCGCAAATGATCCGCCAAGTCAAAACCGAATCCGACAAGTTAGTTTAGTTGATTCAAATTACCTTTATGACCATTATGCTGCAATACAAAGCACCGGCGCAATCCATTCCCTCCAGTCCCGTTCACAGAAGTCGGTGTAGAACTGGGTTTGGATGATACAGAATGACCGCCGATCACAGAGATAGGCTGGGCGACCGTTGGTTGAACAGATGACTCGGCCTTGTCCGCGGAGGCCGACGTAGCCGTGACAGTTGTTCCGGCAGTCGGGATTGCCCGAACAAGAGAACCGGATGGTTGAATCAAATGCCGGTTGTCACCACCAGGCAAAATTGTGATTGTTCGAGCCCCAAACGCGGTATCCTCCACCGAAATGGACGTGTGCAACTGTGTGAGCAGAAATGACGAGGGTTCTAATAACTACAAATCCACAAATGTCGACCAATCATTGTCATGAAGAAGATATAAAGGGTTATAGTAGAAACTGTGTCACAGCGTGGTCTACTAACTTAGGTGAGTTGTGATTAAGAATACAAATATTTCAGTATAAAATTGGCGATGATTACGGCAGCGTCATCGGTAAGGCATACGTGTTGATCTGTGCCAGTTTTCAAACAATCCTAGCCAATGACACATACTGATTGAGTGGTAATAGCGATTAGAGCAATGGCATAGAGAACAATAATGATAGGTTTTTATGCAGTTAGGTGCATGGATAGGGACCAGAATGACAGATGACACATTAAACCATTCACCAAATAGTGGAAAAATCGATCAATAAACTACTCTTGTTGATCACCAAACTATACCTTTTGCAAGTCAAGTTTTCCCAATATCATATCAAGATGTCCTCGGATCATTTCAAGAGGTCAAGGAATCGTTTCAAGTTGTCTAACCATTATTTCAAGATGTCTGGCGATCATTTCAAGCTGTCGCATTGACCTCTCCGGTGCTGACAAGCCTCCCAGCGATGTCTGGATGACCACCATGCAGCAGCGATTTCTCTACCTCCCGTTGAAGTGCGGTGGACGATTGTGGGACGGGCTTCCGTCACACGCTTCAATTCCTATGACATACATATCGGTTGTTAATCTTGCTAGTGCGCGTACGCCGCGTGTGCGTGTGTGTGTTTGTCCCCCTCCGCTGATACCAGTGAATCATGTGCGATCAACGATCGAGCCATTGCTTACCTCCGCCGCATGATGCTGCAATCGAGTTCATAATTCATAAGCTACACCTCAAGCGGCTGCACTGGGCCACCAATAGATCATGCTCGATCGATATACACATCAGTGTTGACCAGATTCACATCCAGTTTATTCGACACTTTCATGTCATAATCCATCTCTGGGACACTACCACAGAAGCCCCTTCAAGCACTGAACAATCTAAATGACCATTTCGACCACATTTTCGGAACGGAATGAGATATCTCTATCAAATCAACTGCAATAGAAATAACGTAATGAGGGCTGTCGAAAGATGTCATAATTTTCATAACAGTTGCGGAATTTTATAAGAAAACGCTAGTTTACAAATTCGAATGTTACCAAAATGCACTTATCTGAGAATGAGCTCTGAATTCGATAATCTTTATCGTTGAAATCATATAGTATCACTTAAGCACCTCCATTACACAAAGTAAACCGGGTGAATTTAGGTTAACGTATGACCTTCACAAGTAGTGAATGCAAACTGTCTTCGAACAATCTTATTGCCATTGTCGCATTTCTCGATTCAGTTTCACCATGGGAACACCACCGTGGTCGTTTTCAGAATAGTGATTACGGAAGCCACCACCAATCAGAAATTGTGAAAATAATCGATAAGTTAGTGGGTTCGAGGAGATCAGAACACCCTTCGATTATCATAGCTGAACCGTAACGCAGTATTTTAGGTTTCTTGTAGTCAACCCAGGGGAAACGATGGAGGCACAGTATCATTTGATGAATATCACACATTGGTAAACAAAGGATGAAACAACCTATCTACCTGACGTGATATTACGTAGGCTTGCGGATCTGAAAAGCGGAAGACAGTTTTCGGTACAACGTTCTATGAAGCAGGTTCAAAGGAGAGAAGATTTTCGGATCTACGTCGATGTCTTGGGTAAGCATGCAGGCCATAACAGAAAAGATTAAACAAGCTCTAACTTATGGCTACTGCCCGTAAATAGCTGAAAGTGCTCTGTAATGATGAATGGTTCACAGAATCCAGCTATCAGACATTACCTCAACACAGTGAGAACCTTCACGACCCATTTACTGTATCTTTGTTTTCGCCCACTTTCACATCTGTTTTATTCATCCTTGACTAACATTTTTCGTCTTACATTTTTATCCGGCTTTTCTCTATCCGATTATTGTGACTCGATAGCTTGTAGTCTACTGAACATTTTACACATAGACATTCATTCAACTTCAGCCTAAGCCTTATGTTATTCTATTGACTAACCGAACTATATATGTAAATGCCTGAAACGATATATCGAAAAGAAATGTCTGCGCATTTTGACTTTGACTTCTTATGCTGGGATTATTATACGATAAGGATCCTTACAATTGAGCACTTTCGAGTAAATCATAGATACATATGGAATTATATTTGCACACATATCTGGGTTTACTGACATCTTAATCAATTGACCGAGTGTAGAGCTTCGAGAGTTAATCGTTCCCCTTTCTTAGCTCGTGCCACCACCTTTTAGTTGTCGATCGCGATCTCATAATCTGTCCGTGTGTTCCAAATTTGTGACCTCGGGTCCTCCATTCGACAAAAACGATCATTTACGGGATTTGAAGCAAGAAGTCGGACATCGGGTTTGCAGTTTAGCCCAATTGCCGTATCACAACAAAAGAGCTGACAGAACTTCCACGGCTCGCAATGTTCGGAGGAAGACGCATCTCGACGGAAGACCCATGGCAACCAGAAATCTCTGCGCAGCTACTCACATCGCAGTAAAAACAGTAATCACCGTAATCCTTGTCGGACGCTTGCTGCTATTGATGATTCAGTGATTTGGGAGGTTTCGGAAACCATGATTGCTTCAGCTGAACACTACGCACGGCGCTAGTGGGCCGTCAGTCTTGGTGGACAAAAAAGCCTATCGGAGAGGGTGCAACGCACCGAAAGGTAGTACGAACGGATAAATTACAAAATCAACAAGCAGTACCAGCAACTCACTTATCACTACCCACCCTATTGGTACTATTGACAATTCGGTCTTGATCATCCAAAGCAACCGACAAATGCGATCCACAATTCTGAGTGTTTTGCACATTTATTGCAGTTTATAGACGGATACTCTAGGGGAGTATAGCCACCAAGCAGGGAACTGTGAGTCTCAGTAAAAAGAAATTTTCGTTTTCGTAAAAAATAACAGAAGATGGTGACCAATGTTAAAAAGGGGTCAATCCAATTGAGTAGATTAACACACCAGCATAATTAGCAATCAGGATGTCAACTCAAACCGAATTTTCATTCTGGAGGGCCAGAAAACTGAAATTTGCAAAATCCTAATCCTCCAACTCTTCAAATGTTATTCTCAGGAAGTCAACTTAGGGAAATTTATTTCGTGCTGTTTATTGAATCAACCAAATGCACAACACATCAAATCGTGTCACGACGAAGCCTTCTTGTTTCCTCTGTTTTGTTCATAGCACATATGCTATTAGGCTGCACGTGAAAGCAGAGCATCAAAAATCTATCGACAGAGACACCCACATATGCCACAATTTGATGACTAGTTTGGCTTAGAAAAGTTAAACCAACCATTCTGACACTTCATGTTCATTGCTTTTCTCTTTCTCCCACGCGAGCTCGCGCAAAACTACACATATACATAGAGATTCGATGAGGAGAATAATGCCAAGCCTACATATAGCACGTGAAGACACGTAATTATGTGTCTACACATATGCTCACATACTCATACAATTTGTTTCACGTTACCTTCGTACTGCCCAGGCAAGCAAAAACGCATCGAGTGGATGCTGGAGGGAAGGGGGCGGGGGGAGAAATTATACCACCTCCGTATGGCAAATGAATGACGTAACTAGTGGGCTTGAGTGTATCAATCACTGCTCGCACAACATTGAATCAATAAATAAGTACTTCCGCTAATCTAAGAAGGATATATAAAAGAAACTTTGGAATGGAATCTATCTAGATTTCTAGTCAGCTCGATACTCGGGTTAAATCGTTTTGAATAATTAGAGATCAATCTGTATTTCGCTTTTACAAGCAGTGCCTTTAGCTACTTGGTTGCCCACGAATTTTATTTCCATGAACACGAAAGTACACACACACACACACACACACAAACACTATGATGTATTCAGAAAGAAACGAAACTTACTATTTTTAATGTCCCATCAGTGGAGGAGTCACTACCACCACACAAGCGATTATTTGAACGTTCTTCCGATGCTGGTCGTCGTTGTAGCCGTCGGCCAGGAGCCGGGCGTCTACGATGCGGTAACTCAATCGGTTCACAGTGGTACTTGTGTAAGTGACGCAGTAGCGCCAACTCTGCCTGATAACGTCGACCGCAACGTGGATGAGGACACTGGTTTCACGAACGTGTGCATCGGGAACGGGAGGGCAAAAGGTAACATCACCTGAGCTGAATCACGTTGTGAGGCACACTTCCGACAGTCATTGTCCGGGAAAAGCACTCGCGATCATAGTGGTTATAATCACACAAGCCAAAAATAAATCAAATGCAATACATGGAACTCATTTCAAAACAGTGGTATCTTATGAGAGCAACCATTTTTGTAAAAGGTACAAGTGACAGCTATTCTATCCATTCATGGTCACTAACTATTCCGGTAGAACCTTTGCGGAATCTCGTGTGCTTTTGGTAGATGCTTACTATCACAATCCGAGCAGATACCGACATTCTGTTCAAAAGGTGAGGTTCACGCTTTTGATATGTTTTATTGGGCTACTGGTTTTCATTCATTTTGCACAATAAATGTGAGCGTCCAAGAAACTCCCCTTCTTCGGCCCCTCACTCACATTCGCGACCCTTAAATAAAAGAAAAACATTTCATATCACTTTCCAGATCCATAAAACTCCGTCCGCAATGAAGTGGTATAGTCAGAAATGTCCCGGTGGATTTCATTGTGTGCAAGCATATCGACGCATGTGAAAGGAAAGCTGATAAAATCTTAAACAACGAAGATGGCTGCTTGCATAACAAACTTTTTAAATCCATGTCCAACCTTCGTACCCACTCCCATTATGAGCTCCTTCTCGCACACACCGCCACACACAGAAACAGCACCCTCTCTTATGTTGACCGCGTTTTAGTGAACCGGGCACCAATTATTACAGGTCTAATGAAACAAGAGTTAATTTACTTTTTTAAACTATTACTATCGTCTTCTTGCAGTGTTCTGTCGTTTCTTTTACCCTCTTCGCACTCCATTGCGTTCTTTTATACTTCCACTGTATTCTCGTGAAAATCTCTGAAAATTCACCCTTCGAGAGCATAAAGCTTATTTTGACTTGACCCGAAACACTGATTCCGTTCTCTCCTTTTATTATTTCGTTCTGTTTGAAACAGTTATCCAGTTCATGGACAGGATCAACCACTCATTCAATGACTATTTTCCTTTATGCTAGTTTTGAGGCAGATCTTCGTGCATTTATGCTCAACATTCACTGCTGTCTTGCAAGCACATACTTCTGATATCTACAGTCAAGAGTTTCAGTTTATGCCACCTCCCTCCGAATTCGAACTATCATCTTCCAACTACTGTCTTCAATTTCTATCTGGCCCCTTCCATTACACGCTGCTCTTATTTTTACACTTTACCGCGCCATGGTGGACAACCACGTCGTTGGAGACTTCAAAATGCAAAATCACTAATGCTCATCCGGTAAACCAAACCACCACTCATTGCTCCTCCTCCCCACTCTGCGTTGAAAATTCGAGGTGCTTACCTCACCTGGTCCGCTTCTCCAATTGATCTCCAGATCGCACCGATAAATGTGTGCACAGTCTTAACCTTTAACCTCTGATTCTTTATGTTGGTTACACATTCTCCCTCCGTCTCTTCTAGGCAAATCATTTAGATCCTACGTGAGAATAAGCCGGTTGTGTAGATGAATTCATGATGCAGGTTGGGCATACGGTAAAAAGTTATGTCCACAGTACCCTCTGAATCTTCCTTGTCAAGGAAGCTTCATTAGTATTTGCATAGCCAATTACAACCAGTCAGGCCATGGGGTGATGGCAATTGTCTCGCTTGGTGACGGGCCAGATTCGTGTACATGAGGATATCTTTTACGGACATTTATAGTTGCGTATAAGCTCCGTGCGGAAATTTTCAAGTAATCTCCGGGACATATACTGACGACGGAAACTCATCGAATCTCATATTTCTAACACCGTGCCAAAATTGATAAGGTCAGAGAAATTCAAGGACGACTTAATAAAACCACACAAAATAACATATCCCACCTGTCATTGGCAGATCTATTTATTTTTGGTATATGATATTCAGTACTCATTACCGTAAACTCCCTTTCAGATTAGAATTTACAGGGATGCGCGCAATGACCTACGAGCATGAAATTGAACGATTTACTTTTGGGAGTCATTTCGTTGAATGATAAGTCATTCAACAACGACACATGGCACACTAGGTAGAACACTTTAAAGCACACTCTGACTGGGTACCGAAGTCGCCTTTTCATACGTGTTAAGACACATGTTCCATTTCAACAGATCCACCGCCTGAATCGTAATGCGTAACGAGAACGGCGACTTGTGAGCAGGCTTGGTGCTAACGCAACAGCAAAAGTAACAGAGAACGGAGAGGGATAGAACAAAATGAAAAGGTGGTCCAACAGATATAGTGAATAACAAGAATGACAACTTTTTGTTTCTTTCATTGCACACTTTCCGATGTTTCTGTTCATGGGGCACGGGATTTCAACAGGCAAACCATATAGCATTCGTGCCACTGACTTCTATTCTATGCCATATCTCTCAGTGTCTCCAGCCGGCGACAATTCTTATCCTTTGGACTCCAACCTACCGAAGCCAACGCAGAAGCTCGCATCCCCACACCTCTACGCCATATCATGGTCTGACCGCCGCGGCGCTTCTTCCAGCCTTACCCAGCAGGTGAAAAGAGAGTGGAAAGGTGGTCGATGGACAGGTACACGCAAAACGTGACCAAGTTATCGGAAGCGGTGTAGAGCGACTACTTCGTTCAGAGAACGACCATCCACACCCAACACACGACGATGAACCTCGTCATTGCTCACCCAATATTCCCACCATACACGAACAATACTTCGGAGATATCTGTATTTGGATAAAGGAGTTGGAGTATTGAATGCCATTGTCTTGGATGCAACACACATATGATGTGGTTGAGTGTTGTACACAGTGGAGTTCATGCATCTTCTCAATTTATTTTCAACCTTAGTGTACTAAAATTCTCCATTTTTCTTTTCGACTCTTCTTCAACTTTTTTTGTATTTCCCCTACTGTTTCATCTAAATAGGCAGCCGAAAGACAGCAACCAAAACCGACGCATGAAAACGCATGGTTAATGGTTGTACAAACTGAAAGTGATTGCTAGGGTCTCCAGCGTACGAGCTGAACGCACCTGTTGTCCTATATACATTAGACTACGCACATTAAATGTGGCTAGTGTGAAGAGGTAACGAAGAAAGGTTTCAGCTGGTGTAGGATTCGATGAGACTTGGATGGTAGTCACTGGAGGTGGGCCGAGGGAGAACAGCGGCAGAATTGCCATCCGAGACAGTACCGTTAGTACGATCGTATGAATAGCCGAATAGTGATGGAGGTGTAAGGGGTTGAGGGTAAAATGGGGAGAGGTTGTGGGGGTGTACGGTGTAGAATGTTTTGCAGTGTGAAGATTCTAGATTCGTTAGACTGAAAGAGTCCATAGTTCATACTTGAATGCGATATGGGATATTTCACTATTCGGTCATCAGGATGAGAGTAGGCCTTGTTCGAGGGTGCACTCTAGCTTTTGTGGGACCAAGCACGGACTGCAAGCCAGCAGCGGTGTTCCAGAGGAGTCGATGGCCAGTATTTATTGCATTCACCTCTTCTTCGTTTCTTGTTTCAAGCGCTGGAAGGTCCCAAAACGCCGGGCTCCAATGTCTTCCTTCCATTTCTGCTCAAACACGTTGAAGACTGCAAGTTATGTTCACTAAGGTTTAGCACGCAGTATGTTTCTTTCTCATGGTCTGCAGTCAATTAGTATCCCCATTATAAGGACTGGTGCAACGGCTGTACTAACCACAGGCGCATAATCCTGATTTCAACAGAGTTAAAACAATCGGCAACAGTTATTGTTTGCAGGCTACGCAATATATGTGAGGACCTGACCGCCTTGCAAACAGTTCTCAAACTGAGATCAGCCTCGAGATTACTCCTAACAAAACTAAGATGTTCGCCACTCCACCTGATCAAGCGGAACATCCCTGGAACTGGATGGTCGGACAATAGAAATTACATCAGACTTCAAGTACCTTGGATCCACCACCCTGCCCAATGGACAAGCCAAAAATGATGTAAAGCAGTGCATCGACATGACTAAAACGGTGTTTCTACAGCTCCGCATCACTCTATGGCGCCGAAACGAAATGAGTCTCAAAACCAAGATCAGGGTGTTTGCCACAGCAGTTCGACCAGTCCTACTATACGGCTGCGAAACTTGGCCGCTGAGAGCTGAGGACATCCGACGATTGGATGTCTTCGATCACTAGTGTCTCAAATTCATCCTGAAAGTAAACTGGCGGGACAGAGTCTCAAACTCGGACCTCAGAAATCGCTGTCACGTTGCCCGTAATACAACGCACATTCCACGCAGCCGAATACAATAGGTAGACCATGTTCTCCGCACATCCGACGACACTTTTACTAGCCTTGGCTGGCGACGCCGGCAAGGGAGGCAAATAAAAACTTGGTTGGACACTGACGTCGACCAACTTGACCATCAGATGGTGTACGGCACCCACCGATGGAAAATCAATTGAATCGACACTTGCAAGGAACTTGCAGCCGACCACCAAGCATGAATGGTGACAATTAGAGACATTCATGGATCCTGTTTATCCGTTCCAAGCAGCCAGCCATAGTAAGTAATACATTTGAAGAGCAGAGAGCAAGCTGTGGATGCACTGAGTATATTTTCAACCTTGGGAAGTTGCTAAAGAGTTTCCATGCCTACAAGAGCCTAACGATTATTGTATCACATGACATTGGTGGATGATTTGGTTCGATCATATGATGAACTTCGTCGTGTAAGAAGCGAATAAAGCGTGAACTCAAAAGCTAAGAACCACTGGACAACTGCCTCGATCTGGTTGAGTCTCATCAGAAATGCGAATCCATCAACCCAACTTGGGGTAGAACCCGGGACCTCTTGGAAAGAACGCGAGTACACTACCCACTCAGTCACCGGGGTGCTGATCAAACCGTATTTTTATTTTCCTTATACACGAAAGCTTTAAGTAACTCAGAAGCTTGACTGAGGCTGGATAGTATTGGGGAGATCACATAAAAAATGACAGAAGCTAGAATAGCGTTCCGTAACTAGCGATATATGTGGAGATGCCATGACACGCGACTGTCCCTCAAGGGAGGGGTTCATGGTGTTTTGCTTTATGACTGAGAAACCTAGCCTCTCCGTGCTGAGCCTGCTAATCGACTTCCTGTATTCGACTCCCGCTATCTTCGAAGCATTGTTCGCATCTGGTGGGAACATCGAGTGAACAATGACAAGGTTCATCGCTCCGTGCTGGATGCTAATAATGCTTCGATACAAGAAAAAATCACTCTACCTCGCCTCCGACGGCTCGGTCATATTTAGTGTATGCAAACCTATCGCCCATAACTACGTGCTCCGCAAGGCTGGAAGAATTGATGTAGCCGTCAAACGGTGACCTGGTATTGAGATATAAAGGAACTAGATTGAGCACTGGATTTGGTTGGTTCCACCCACCTTCCACTTGGGATCCAAAAAATGAAGATTGTCGTTAGATGGAGCCGTGGAAAGATATAGTTTTGAATAGGAGACAATAGTGTGGATACTGAACCGTTTGTTTGTCGGAATTACACCCCCTTGATGTATGATAACGATAATAACAATATCAACTACTACTTACGGCATATTTGAAACGATCGTCACCGGAACTCGGTTGCACATGAACTGACCGTTGCGTAAGCTCCAACGGAATCACTCCACTTGCAGATGATTCAACCGAACTTCTTGAGGCAGACTGGAATGAACAAAAGGAGCGAATTAGGGTCAAAGTAGATGCACAAAAACTACACGGAAATGAGCAGCAATAGGAGGCAGAGTAAAACATCTAAGTGTTATTGCAAAGCGTTCAAATGTAGAGCACGATGAAGGTGAACACATGTTTTGGCGAATTTCTTCACAAGCCCTTACACATACATTTATACGAAACCAAATCAGTTGGGTCAAACAGAAAGGTAGTCGAGACATGTGTGGTTGTAAACCTGAGAGAACTCAAATTGATAAGCTGTTTGGAGTACGTAAACCACCTTTNTATATATATATATATATATATATATATATATATATATATATATATATATGATTGTGAAGGTTTGAAAATAAAAACACCGAAAATGTTGGCCTAAATTGTGTTCTTATTCGGTGGGCATATTTTGTGCGTTTTAAATGTACTCAAATCATCATTGGTGAAAACGAAGCCCAAACTACGAGAATCAGCCTCGCTGCTACTCAACAACTACACTGGTCACATCGAAACTTCATTGACACAGTGTAATAGCTTACATGTGCGTGTCCCGGAGAGCTCATATGGATAGATATCCATGCTGAGGATGCAAAAATCTGAAAACCCAACTGTCAAGAATTTGATCGGTTTTACAGTACAAACCGATGGATTGTTACCGTTTAAATTCGTTCACGTAGAGCATATTCCGGTCACTTCGTCTTATTCTTCTTCATCATCATCGTCGTCGATCGCTACGAAACTCTCAATGTAAATAAATTAAGTGATAAAGTACAAGATTGGGACGGATTGGGCCTAATTGGAGGGCGGAAAAGAAAGTGAACTTTTACGGCCAACACACAGAGGGAAAAACCTAACTATGCATACGGAAATTTTCAAGCATTCTGGCCTGATAAGAAATGATAACAAGAACGCCACTGCTATCGGTTAGTTGCCAATTCCTTCAGTGTCTCCAACCAACTAGTTGCAAAGTCTTTTGGACCCCAACCCGGAAGACGGGAGACACTTATTCTACCCAATAGCTCTATGCATCTCTTCATGCCTCGTTTCCACGTCACATATTGACTTCCACGTGGTTTCCTTCAACCTAGAGCCAAAACCGCGAACAATGTGCGAAGACTCACCTTGGAGTTGCTTACACGCTCGCTATACCCCATCCGCGCGTAATCACGTAAACATAGACAGTCGAAGACTTCTAGGTGATGAGTATCTTCCACACGCAAATTAATGGTCTCGCGACCATAAAGCAGAACTGACCGCACATTGGCGCAGTTATACATAACCTTTCAGTTTCAACGAAACATCACGTCTGCATCACTTCGTACTTTGAAGGTGTGAAGCGCATGCCGAAAAAATTACAGAACTTGACGAACACCGCTCCTGGTTTCGAAGGATTTGCCTAGCCCACCATAGACTTTTACGCTACCAGAAGTATGCAGGTACAGTGATCGCTATAGGTTTACATACTTCTGCGATATTCTTTTGCGAAGTGGTGAACCCATTAGAGATTCACACCCAATTGAATCAAAGGTTCCTTTTAGGTCAAAGAACACTGCGATTGTCGGTCGACGATGTGTGGCGCAAAGTGAAGATTTGGTCGATGCAACCGCAACCTGGTCGGAATCCTGCTTACTGTTTGCGAATATTAAACCCCCTTAAAGGTGTCAGGAGGCGAGGTATCACAGAAGTTAAGACTTTTGTGATGATCGGAACTAAACTTATCCCGCAGTCGTTGCGTGATCCCTTCTTGACGATCGGAAGGATCAAAGAACCACTCTAGGATAAAGGGACACGTTCCTCCGACCAGGTGCTGCGAAGTAAGCTAGTAATCGAGTCGACAAGAGTTACTACTCGGCTTGAAAAGAATGGGAAGAAGCCCATCGGATCAAGCTACCTTACCAGTGGCGATATTTGTCAAATGTACTTTATTCTACCGACCACATTCGATTTCATCGCAAATGCTAAGTGCTTGTTCAAGACTGGCAGAAGCCTGTGCCTGCACTCACCCTGTGGTGATCAGACAGAAGTAGTTGAAAGCTTTAAGTACCTCGGGAGCTTAATCACATCTGAACGTGATGTTGGGAAAGAGATCACATCACAAACAGTGAAAGCTAGAGCAGCTTTTACCAACATACGACACCTGTGGCAGCGCCAAGATATCGAACTGTCCTTCAAGGGAAGGGTGCATGTCACCGCGGTTCGTAGTGTTCTGCTTTACAGTTGCGAGACCTGGCCCCTCTGCGTTAATGATGCTAATCAACTCTCTGCATTTGACCACCGATGTCTCCGAAGTATTGCTTGTGTCTGGTGGGAACATCGGGTGAGCAACGACGAGGTTCGTCGCTGTGTTGGGTGTGGATAGTAGTTCTGCAAACGAAATAGCCGCTTTATACCGCCCTCGATGGCTTGGTCATCTTTTGCGCATGCCTGCACATCGTCTATCCTTCCGTACTCCGTACGCTGGATTGGAACACCTTTGGCGCTTGCGTCATGTTTCATTCAACTTGAAAGGTAGCGTTCCACCGTGCGGTCAGTTCCGCATTACAGTTAAAATATTGAATTTGCGTGCAATGGATCTGCTAATGGGAGGTTTTTGACCGTCGATAATTGTTTCTTGGCAAGGGTAGGATGGAGCAAGTGAACCAATAACCCGACGATAAGCACTCACGCATCTTGTCGATCTCATTGCAACCTCAATTAGCCTGAATTCCTTATCTTCACACTGATACTGCTTCTAATATTTTACTTCTCGCTCTACTCCTTCATCAAAGAGTAGCTAAAAGAAAGCGAATAAAACAACGCATAAATGTGCATGGTTAATGGTTGTATAAATTGAAAACCATCTAGGTGTGGTGGAACTCCTTGAGTCTCTTAACGGTTGTGTATATATTCTCATTTGCACTGACGATTTTACCCGATTTTACACAAATAAAGTAAAATGGGCAGACCCCACAACCCAAGGACATATACTGTAATTGGGACGATGAGGGGAACATTCAAACTAAAACTAACTTGTTGATTCTGCGTTTAAAGGTAAGGATTTTATAACTTGGAGGGAAGACGGAAAACAGTGAGTTTCTCACGGTTGCTCGTGGTGCTGTGTAATCTACTAACATAATAAAATCTGCTTGGTTAGTGTCACTATACAGAGAAACTTGAGATCGCTTGAGCTCGACTTCAGACGGTGTCTAGTTGACTGATTCTTTTCATTTTGCTTAGTTTCCACGATAAAATCCCAAGGGTACGGGACTTTAGAGATTGGGGGTATCATCCGAATCAGCTTTCTTTAAAAGCAGTCTGGAGTGCTGGGTGGGGCATATCACAAAACCTTCACTACTAGTGTCGTGAGGCACTACTCACATCTGAGTAGTATGCAAAGTAGTGGCGATTTCTTTCAACGATCAAAAATTAACAAGACCAACGAGGGCAAAGAATAACTACCGACTGCTCCATGCATTACCCGGTGTACTGCCAGGAACTGAGATGATGTTTCAAATGAGATTTCTGTTACATGTGTGCTAAATTAACGATACCCTGACTGTCATCTGCAATAAATAACTTCTCTCGACCGAGCACCGCTTTGTGGAAGTATAAAAACTGTAAAAACTGGTGAATTCGCCAAGTTAAAGATCCCATGGAAAGTAGCTTTCGAGGATGTAGAGATGTACGGATGTCCCTGGAAGAGTTCGAGAATGTGGTAGAGCTGGCCGCAAAACGGACGGATCGCGGCATGTTGATGGCCCTAAGAGAGCTTCCATTGAGGCGCATCCGGGAGGTTCTTTCGGACTAGATTCCTGTCACTCGGAAAACGGGGAACGGCTGTTGGGTGTACTCAGACCAGCGCCTATTACTCGCCAGCACCAACTTCAGGTGCTCCAATTACCGGTGCCCATCCTCTTTGAGTCAGCGACGGACGCAGATCGACCACATCGCTATAAGCCACAAATGGCGGTTGCATACAGGACTGCCGATCGTATTGGAGCACTTTCCTCGAATCCTACCACGCGTTAGTTTGCGNTAGTTTGCGCCAAGCTGTCCAAGTGACTCAGTGGGCGTTCTAAACGCACCACAAAACGACGGGAAGACTGTGATAGATTGTCTAAACCAGCACGCCCAACTCTTTCAGAACGCGCTAGCTGAAAAGCTAGAATCAACCCCACCCGATGACGTTAGCCACTGGTCGCTTATCAAGAATGCTCTACATTCTGCTGACTTAGTTGTTTGTGGTCCGACACGTTGTGCCGCGGCACCCGAGATTTTTGTGGAGTCTCTACGCATATATATAT
>UZAN01048125.1:2658-18390 GCA_900618425.1 Echinostoma caproni | reverse complement strand
TGCGTTATTATAGGTTATCATCGAACCGGATCGCAGACAGAGCAACTGAATCCCGGCCATACCGGAAAAACTTAATCATCCGTTTGTTTCCCAACATTCTCATATGTATTGCGGTCTAAATTCCTATCAAATAATAGTACAGGGGAGAAATCCAATTATCACTATTATTATTAACATTAACACTTAATATTCTTGTCCTTTTTGGTTGTATTCAGAAAACAGAGATAGAACTCTGTTGTTGTGGGTTCGTTCGAAGAATAAATGTTCAATATGATTGAGAAAACTGAATAGCCATGCTACTTTGGAAAATAAGTTTAACTTTTATTTGGATGAGAACCAGGTCAATAGATTGCTTACCTTGGCCTCACCCATGGCAATGTATGGTGGAAGTGCAGGAGTGTACACATTCAGTTGTTCCAACAACGGATCGGCCGCCGCACACGGTGCACCACTCAAACGAGCCCACGCGGCTGTGCTCACACCTAATGGCTGTGATGGCCAAACTTGCACGCTAGACAGCTCGTGCGAGGATGACGATTGCATTGTGTTGGCGTAAATGGCTCCAGTGGCAGCAGCCGAGGTGGCCGAAGCAACGGGATCGAATGCAGTATTTGTCGCACTTCCACTGACCAACGGGATGGTCTGATCCGGATCACGGAAGGAGGAAATTGACAAAGGAGACGTGAATCACATATATGCTAAATGTGTCTCGCCTCCGACGGAGGAGGAACATGTTTTTACTCAATATCCAATGAAAGCAGACAAGGGGTTTGAAACTTGGGGCCCCCAATAGCCTACTGTTTCATGTGGCAGAAATTGGTAACTCACATGAGAAGCGAAAGAAAAACTGTGATCGACTGCGTAAGACAATAAAGTAACTGATATCGGTAATTGTATGGGGGCGAGGACAACCACCCGAAATGCTATGATACTGTGACCGAGAGATCGCGGGAGGATTGTTACAACTTTATTAGCTTATGGTAAATGGCGGGAAGACGAGTAACTAGATTATTTCTTTTTTATTGCACTTAGAAAAAGGGTCACTAAATCAATCGACTAAAAACGGCTGATGTTCATGAATGATTACATAATTAGAGGAAACAAAAAATAAAAACTAATGGGGACAAATAATTGGAGAGTGGAAAAAAATATTCCACAAGAACTTTTTAGACAAAATCGATGAACAATAGAAGGAAACGGTAAAACTGCGCCCCCGGTTAAAATACTTTTCCTATTCAGTTCACTGGTTTCCGTGCCTTATGCTTAGATATTTCGGTATGCATAATCGGTAAATGGACGCATAGTGGAACTTATTGTAACGAGAAGACGAGTCGGCTGGCAAAACGTTTATTGATCCAATTCAAAAACAACCGGTGTATGCGTTCGATTATATACAATCAATTCTCAACCGAGCGGCGGGATGATTCATGCCTCATTCTGTTGGTCCATTCCTGTTGGTTTTGGTCCGCACTATTCTTCTTCGTCCGCGTGCCGTTCCGACTGGTTTGACCCGATCGTAGCGTGAGATACGTTGATCGACGGCTCCAACGTTTTGGTGTTCGGTGAATATCTTTCTGGCTCGATGTGGATTCTGGAAAATACCCGTGGATTGCATCGAGAAGTCAATTTGGCAAACAAGCTCGTTTTCGGTGCCTCATTTACTAGCCAAATACAGCACTCTTTTATAGGCTACAAAATCATATAGGTCAAGGATGTAGAATAGGCGTTAGTAATGTCTGTGTTTGTATGCGTGTGTGTGTGTGTCAACATCCGGAGCGATCGCGATTCGGTTGAACAAGCCCCCCTTGTGCGTTCAAAAAAAGTCGGTCAGAGCCTTGGATTTACCATGGCCAGCCATAAACGCTAGAATGACATAAAGCCTGTTATCAAATGAGTGTCAAATGCATTTGATTCATTCGACAGTACTAGTGACATTTGCAGAATGATTCGACCTCACATACACCCCTGACTGTATTATCCCATTTATCCACACATACACACACACACACGCATACAAACACCGACATTACTTACGCGTATTCTATCTCTTTGAACTATATGATTTTGTAACCTATAAAAGAGTGCTGTATTTGGCTAGTAAATGAGGCACCGAAAACGAGCTTGTTTGCCAAATTGACTTCTCGATGTGGATTGTCCGTCGGGCTGTAGTTATCGATTCGTTCGTTTTGAGTGATAGTCCACATTGTCTAGCGAAGTACTTCCAGCCACTACGTCTGCGCACCTGGTTGGGTCGATCCTACTCTTGATTCGTTCACTAGTCGGGACTCCCTTTGTACCACCTTCCATCACAATATGAGAGCATGTGTGGTGTACAAATTGATTAACAACTAGAAAAGAAAACAAAATTCTTAGTCGGCGTCTACACCACTCTTGCACTTTTGCTGTTTAGTTTCACGAGAGCTAAAAATTAGAACACTTTTATTGCTTACTCAAGCAGCAATTAACCTGATAAGCGTAACCATCCACGATGAAGCCCTTAAAGTTAGAAATGAGATGTTTCGCTAGCATGGACAGTCTTGCGAAAAACTGTCCAATATCGGTAATAGATCAGTAAGAACAGCGCAGAATGAGAAATTGCCCTGAGCGGGATGCGTTCAGTACAGAAGCGAACGAAGATTGGTCGACGTGATAACAATGCCACAGGATTCACAAAGCAAAATAGGACTTTCTAGGAAACTCTGAATATTATTGAATATCGAATATTATTGTTTGCTCAACTTAAATATATTAAACTAATAATTAAAAATATTTCTCCCTCTTCAATAAAACTTTCACTATACTGGATACATTTGAAATGCGGGTCGTTATTGTTTAAAGGTTTCCGTTTGTTTAGACAAAGAGCCCAAAGTACTATCTGATGAGGTCTGTCTTTGAAGATCATTCGATCTACTGCAGGGCTTAGGCAAAATAACGTCAGGGGATTACGTAATTAGATTAAAGTGGCTGTTTCTGATTCAACTGGGGAAGATGAAACAATGAACAATGTATAAAATGAAAGGGGATAGAGAGAATGAAAATAAAATAAAAAAGATAATTATTAGTGAAATATAGGATTGATGAAAGAGAAAAAATGAAAGACTAAGATTCGTATCATCCCAGCTATTAGTACAGAGTTTCCGTCTGTCAAAATTAGTTGTCAGTTTGTGCATCAGCTTCAAAACACCACTACTACAGACATTATCATATATATATATATATATATATATATATATATATCACCGGCTTGAGAACAAGCATGTTACCAATGTAAAACAATGATAACGAAGTTGTGACGAGGTACATGAAGACTAAATGAAAATGGGGAAAACGCAGAACAGGGAGAAAAAAATGAACGAATGGATGATTTTTTTTATAGTTTCACCGTATATTTTTTGAAGATAATTTTTATCTGTTACGAGGAACAGGGTTTCGCCAGGTAAACCGCACTAGTAGCATCCTCAAAAGTGGTAACCAGTTGACATAAGTGAAAGCGGGATTGTAGACACTGGTGTGCTTTAATACTACCTGAAAGCTATACAACTGTTGCGGTGGGTTAGAACAAAATGCATGAAATAATAGCACTTATTTTTTTACTAGTAAGAGTAAAATCCGTAATGATACAGCATTGGATTGTAATGAGAAACTGTACAGTGCACACAAAAATTAAAAAAAATTATAAATTAAAAAGATGATTTGAAACACGGACCAAAAGTTTAATGTTCACCAATGGGAACTATGCGGTAGGCAAATAGGTTTTTAGAGGATAGACATATTTAATCGTTAGAAAATATTGGAATTTAGTTGCTTAACAAATTCGAGGTAATCAATCAATCAATCAATCGCTTTAGAGATACAGCCTCCTAGAGAGAAACTAACCTGTTTACTCCAGAAGTAAGCGCTTTGCATTGTATCCGTGCCGCCAATCATATCAGGCAAATGTTCCAATCCAGATGTATACTGTACATTGAGTAGACCGCGATAAACTTGATTCAACTGACCTCCCTGACCCAAATTCCATCGTTCAGTACCTGTCAATGGAAACGAATCAAAGTTTGCTGATTTACAGACAAATGCTTGGTAACGCTGGCTTTAGGCTCTAAATCTGTTCAACAATTGTGTTTTATTATTTTACCTGAAACTATTACACTCCGAGAATCCTACCTAAACGGACAAGAATACCGTGGTAGAAATGTGACCAACCACACATATATTGCATGAAAAACTAAACACCCTTAAGCTATGTTTCTGATAGTTCGTGAAATACGGTAAGAAAAACTTGTTAGAAGCTCAGGATGAGCCGCTCATTCAATTTTTTGAACACACACATTTGTGTGATGAACAGCAGACGGAGTGAATTTCATAGTCGATAAGACCTGCAGTGCATGAATGGAAACCGGCACCCTAAGCCTCGAAGCTTGAAGTGGCCGACCACATAAGGCCCGGCTGGTTTAGGCATGGTATTGAACCGGATTGCTGCAGAGCTGCCTACCACCGAAGTGAGACCTGTGCGGCTCACGAATCCAAGTCCCGTGTTTAAGGTTTACCGGTTCCTAAAAATAAAACATGATGGATTTGTACACTGCACAGTAGATCGTTTCACATCAACACTCTTGGATTGATTGCAACAACTTTCAAATGCGATATTGGTTGTGTGCCTCATTATCTGAAATCGAATTATCCGTTATTATTTTCACATCTCGGATGCAATCATCTTATTCAAGAGATTTTATACATTCTCTGTTCCTCCGTTTTTCACTTCATTCACCCTATCTATTCAAGACTAGTGCGTGCAGTCATCCATCATTTAGCACCGTTAACTCTGCGATCCGGTCTTGACGTGTTCACCTGGAATTTCAATTCTAAATCTATTATCAGCCTATTTGGTTTTAGCGTTTCAAACAGCAATCGATTCTTGCTTATAATAACCACCGCAACCGCAGGGAAGTGTAAATAAACAATTACAATGAGTCATCTTCCCCACATGGAACGAATTACAACAGAAGTTGGCAAAAAAACTCCTTTTCAGTGCTACATCAACTGGCTAAACACAGTAAAATTTACACTAGACTAAACAGGCGGTGTTCCTATAAATTGTTCCTGTGCCTACAAAGGGTGTGTGAAGATAGATGGCAATAGAGCCTCGGCTGTTGACAAACTTCGTAACTTGACCTCTGTGGATAACCTTCCCTTGATCACATAAAGGAGATGAAAACTTGACGGTGATCAAACTCAGTTGTTTCGTACTGTCTGTACTGTCCCGCTCATGTTTCCTCATAGTGAATGCTTTTAAGACTGGATCTATCTGCTTATCCAGACAAGAACACATCTAGAAATGTAAGACCATCTGTGGTTTCTTTCTCTAGTGTGACCCTTATTTTCGGATGAGTCCCATTAACGTTCTCTAACAGAATACCAGTATCACATGCTCACAATTGGATGTAACACTGAAAATGAGCTTCTTCGCTAACTTGGGTTCCCATGATTACTCCATCGGGAATAATACCACATGGCTTACTTGGCAACAAGCTCCAGTCTCTCTCTCTCTTTATTCTTATATTTATCTGCACCATTGTCTGATCATACTGATTTACTGTGCTCCAACTAGCATCCTTACAGGAAATGAGCCGTTTGGGTCTCTTGCAGAAGCAGCGTAAAGCACGTTTTCTCCTAATAATTTTGGCTCAATGGAAAAACGAATTTAGCGATAAAATTTCCTTATTCGTTTTTGACCGTTCTTATAACCTTTGTAGTTTTAAGGATAGAAAGAACAAAATGTGCCTGTGTGGGTGTTTGGACTGGTATCTTACCATCCTCATTGTACATTATTCGTTATGGATATATGTTTAGTCTTTAACTGTGGATCACACCTGTTGTTATGTAATAAATGTATAGGCTTATCGCAATGTATGCTTACCCGATTGAGGCTCAGGCGTGCTACGTCGCTCTCCATCTGCATTTGGTGTGGAAAGCACCAGTGCTGCAGGGAACCTGTCGGGAGTCAGTGGACGGCCCTGGTAGAGTAAACTCCAATGCAGACGATAGACCGGTCGACTTGGAGCCGGCTGTACGTGGCATAGGAATTCACCTTGCTTAGGCCATTCCGGTGTGAGCGGGAAATCCAAGCGCAAACCTGTAGGGTGTAGGAATAGAGAAGAAATAAAAAAGGCTTAAAACACCCTAAAATATTTCGAAACGACAGCCCCACGACTGATAAGATAGGGTTTTATCAACAAGAGCTTGTGCGGGCATTTCTCAATGTTGTTTCCAAGGCCAAATATATTGTAAAACATCTATCAAGCCACAGTACAGAAGTAATGCAGACGCACTGCCTTTTGTACTCACCACGTGTTGCCACAGTACTATACACAGGAAATTACCGGAAAAATGGGCCTCTCAAGTTCCGTTAAAGTCAATAAGCTAAGCCTTTCTAACAACGGGATGTGGTTGACACGAAAGAGTCACCGTGTGCATGATCTTAGAGATGGGATTGCACCACTCCCTGCATACATAGATGTTCATCCATATTTCCCAGACTGATAACAGTTATTACATCCGAAAAGTTGTTGTAGCCCCAGTTTCTCTATTTGCATTACTAGAGTTTCGGAATCAAGCGTCTGTCTATTCAGTTTTGTGGACAGCTTTCATGAATGCGAAAACAAGCTATTTACTGAGAACAGAAAACAATTGACGAACTCTGTCGTTTGATGTGCAACGGCCTGAACCAACCAAGATGATTGCAGTGATGCGAAAATATTATACAAATCGACATGAGGCGAGCGAGTTGATCAAAGAATAGCAAAGGCGTTTGCTCAATCAGTGAGTTATTAATAAAATCAAGAAACAGATCACTATAAACTGAATGAAAGAAAGACGAGCACTAACCGTAGTGACACATTTGCATGTGGCATCGATGCGCTGGGTATTTGTCACATACATCACTGCAATTGTCCCGGGCGCAACAATCGAAACAAATCTCCAGTCTTGGTGAACGGCCATTATCAGCCGGGTTCGCGGTGGGTTTGCAGGTCAACGAACTGCTCTTCAATTCTTCAGCACACGCAGCCAAACAATGTTGGCAATCCAGTTTGAGCTGACCACAACTGGAGACAGAAAGACAGATCATAATCGGGATCCGATCAAATACTCCCCTTTTGAAAAGTGAATATTTAGAGACGAAACACATGACAATAACTCGGTGGCAAAACGCCTACATATCAAACGAAAGTTTAGAGTTATTTACGTCCATCGAAGGAAACAAATTGCAAGTAACCTAAAGATTATATGTAATCTGGCTGAATCTTGACAATATATCCATAAGGCTCGCATGAGTAGAGTGCAGTTGGTTTGCTCAATCCCATCACTGACTGCATTGAACCCGTGGAAGAGAAAAAAAGTGCATTTCATTGGATTACAAAGCATACAGGGAATTATTATTATCCACTGCAAGTGGTAACAGAAGACCAGCACAACAATTAAAACCAATATAATTGATGTCATTGAACCGTACAAATTCGATACACAATTTCTGTTGATAACCCCTCTGTAATGGAACCTCATGTAACAGACTGCACTTATCCGTCATATATGTTCAAACGCTTACTTTCCGTCAGATTAGCTCATTCGGGTACCACTGGGTATTCTTTTCGCCTAATCTCACTAGCATTTATACGTTGAAATTAAGATAGTTTGCAAGTAATCCACTTTAGTCTTTTGGACTTTTACAGTTCATAACTTACTTTGCATAATTGCATCAGTTCCACACATGAAAGTTCTCTGTTTAAGTATCTCGCGCTAGCAATCGTTTCTAATTGGCTATTATTTATGGACTAGAAGCAATATATAACCCAATTGCTAGCCATTTCTTTTAACTGACCAAACCACATGTTCCTATTGGATGTTAACGTTAACGTTTCCATCCTATGAGTTTTTAGCCCTGATTCGAGTTGTACAGCTGAGTATTTTGAACATAAGTTCAAGTAGGAAACAAAGCGGGTAAGACATATTGACAGGCTTGTTAGAAGCAAAAGCAATGGAGCACGACGTGTCAGAATTAAAAAAACGAGTTACAAAATCAGTGCAACCGTGTATCAGTGCGACCCCAGACGAGGGAGATGGAAGTCAAAGTTAACGAGGTGATCGACTTCAAATGGACACGCTACAGGTTCTTTTACTTCCTTTTACTGAATAAATGCTCACAGAAAGAAATTTTAAGAATGGAAAGGCAGCCAATGAAAGGGTAATCATGTGGTACGAAGGCGTGCGGAAAGTAAAGCGATCTTTGGGACAATAAGTTGACTACGGCTGCGGCTGCTGTGCAAAGTGAGATTGAGGAGATATAGTGGAAAATGGAACCCTTGTAAAAAAATTTCCCGTCGGAAATGTTCGAAGGTCCCTAGTCATCCCTAGAGAACCCTGACCTGCTGTACATTCTTCAACACCGGGGATTTCAATAACTCTGCGAGAGATAGGGGTACTACGTTCTACTTTCGAGGGGAGAGGTTGTAATATCTTGTTGTTCAATCGAAAAACATACTCAATTGTCAAATGTATGAGCAAAGGAAACTGAATCGTAATCAGAATTTTGTCTATTTGCTAATCAGGTGAATTCTAGAAAAAAAGTATCTTTATTTTATTCGAGATCTTCAGGAATAAGTAAAAGCTTCGAATCAGATTTGATTTCTCACAAATATATGCCCTGGAAGATCCTGGAATCCAATACCACCACATGTCTAATAGCACAAGCGAATATTTTTTGTTCACGTCACTCGGTTGCAGTTGATTTTCGTAAACACGAATATCAAAATGGCATTCCAAGCATTCTGAACCCGATGTGAAGAATCCTGGTCTTCCTCTCGGTCACTGGTCTTTGCGTTGCACCAGTACTGAACTAAGAGTACGTATCGGTTGCCCCGTAATGCGAATCTCATATTGAGGCGGCTTGAGACTTGTTAGGTATACGCGTTCTCACGTCTTGTGGAAATATCTGATGATAATAAGTCGCGAACGAATCTGCTGTCTGTTTGACTTTGGACTGAGCGGGGTTTTGACGTTTCTTACAAATTATTAAGTAGAAGACCCGATCAATATGAGTTATCACCTAACTCCCAATAGGGATTCCTAGTATTTATCCTTTTTATTGTGTCTCAACCAAGCAATTTAAAGCCGAGAAATTTCTTTTCCACCCCGGCGACTATGCATCCACTTTCAACGGTTCTCTCACAGTTTATTTGCTGTCCGTTTGTTAAACAGTTTCGAAAAAGCACTCCAAGAGCATAACAATGTAGTCAAACAAATATTTTTTAGTTTTTTCGCACCTTGTCTATTCCAAACATTCCTGTACAGATCTGGCACTATGAGTCGGCAACATTATTTATTCAGTTATTTAGTTATTTGGCAAAGACATGAGGAATAATGTCAGAATAGTCGTACAGAGCACATTCCAAACAAAACAGTGGCGAACAAGCTCGCTTTTAGTGATTTGTGTTCATACCAATACATCACCATATATATTACTACTGAGAAATAATTTTTTTGGGGAAAATAAAATCACATTTTAGATTACTTGAAAAGTTTTCATCATGAGACTGGAAATCGGATTCACCACCATCACGTATGTAGTTGTCTGTCCGCTCATCTGATCATGGGCATAACTCGGGATACGGTGTGTGTGTGGGGGGGGGGCGCATTTACCCGTACGCAGACCGCTAATTCCCGCGACTATCCGAACGGACTCGTGAACACCCTTCTTGTGTGAACAACGGAACGATGACACCGCTCACCAGTGCAGTGGTTTCACACCTAACTAAAACAAATCACACTGGGGACGAAGCTGAGGCGTTAAGCCCCATGTATACAGTTCGAGGGCAATTATCGAGGCAGGTTCGCTGTAGCATGCTGTCCACAGCAGGGGCGATGGACAGTCGTCTGCAGAAACACACCTCTGCGTGCCTCAAAACAATTTCTGCAAGCGCAAAAGCTTCCCGGGCCCACTTGAAACATGGAGAATAATTTTCATGTGTGCGCACCGTTGGATTTTTTATTAGTCTGGATTGTGACTCTTCAAGTATGATGCTTAGACGAGGATTGAAGTTTGTACGACATCAAAAATACAAGCCTTCAAACACTGAGCATTTCTCAAAAACGGAGTCAACATTTTTCAGAATGGAGATTCTGGAAGCAGTTCTGATTTCCTTAGTTTTACCATACTTTATCATGACGTAAAAACACACGCACTAACTGCCAGTGCGTTTTCACGCGTATTGCTATTGCCCCTTTATCCGCGTCACATTTCAGATGTCATACCATTGAATCCGTAACGGATTTGGTCTCCGGAATAATAATGCTGTTGCCANTGCCAGAACGAACACATCTCTCGGGCTCGGATAAACGGGGTGACATTCAATATCTTGTGGCAATTAACGAGGGCTAGCACACGCACACCGTTAGAGAAAGAACGAGAGGTTGAAGTGTGTTCCGCAAAAAACGAGTGCAAGTTTCTAGGGCGAATCAATCATTTCTTTTATCACACACACACACACATATACAAAGAGTCACGGTAATTACCCCGATTTGCAAACTGTGCTAATTCAAAGGCCAAGACCAGAATAAACGTTTCGAACGCGTAATGGAAAAGATCACAATAGACGATAATGTATCGTCGGCATACTTTTCACGTAAGATTATGATCGGATGAGCTGGTGTGATTTGACTACAATTAAGAAGAAGAAAAACATCGAGCGTGGTAGAACCTGATACAGATGTTTGCCGATGCAGCTGGCGGTTGGAAAAAAAATGAAGGGTGGTCAAGCTAAGACCTGGCATGAGGATATGAAAACCCTGACTAGGAGACTGGCTCACATAGGTCCCGTTAGGCTCCCTGGCTGGGGACCCAGAGATCATCGTCACCGATGGTTAGAGACACTGAGCGATATGGCTGGGTGTGGCCAACAGGGGCGCTCATACACCCACTCGTTATCCTTGTAACTTCAGTCTATATAAATGCACTATCTTCTGCTTGAATCTGCTGTTAACATTCCGATTTACATTGTGCTGTTTTATCCAAATGGGCAGCGAAAACCAGAGCACGAAAGTGCATGCTTCATGGTTGTAAGAAGCGAACTGAACTGAAAAAAATGTTGTAAGTGCTTCCATTTAACAAATCACACAAACTCAGGTGTTCATAACTTTTTTACTTCAGTGAAGGAAGATAAAAACTACCAAAATAAAGACTGTGCTCCACTGGGAATACGCCAACATGCGGAAAATAGAATGAAATCATATATATTTTAGTCATTATAGGCAAACACAATGAAAACAAATCCAGATAAAGCCAATCAGATAGTGAAAACTGGCAAATTTCTCCATTCTAATTGGTAGATTTAGGTTTAGAGAAACCCGAACGTGATCAAAAAACACTCCTATTCGATCACACGGTGCATACTCAAAAAGGATAACAAATTGAATGTGCCCTGTTTAAATCCAGAGGGATCATCCGAAATGCTACGGCTTAGGATGATATCGCCTGACATCTTCATTTGTATGTCGATTGTGAAAAGTTCAGTAGCCTCGGTGGAATTCGAACCTACGCATGGACGCCGCCTACGCTTTGTACGCGCATGCTCTACAAGCTGAGCTACGAGGCTACGACGCTACAAAGCGTAGGCGGCGTCCATGCGTGTGTTCGAATCCCACCGAGGCTACTGAACTTTTCACAATCGCCACACAAACTTCAAACCTGCCAAACAACTATCTTCATTTGTGTTGAACCAAAGACTGAAACGGATCATTCTGTGACATTTGTTAGAAGGGGAGACAACAATCAGACAGTTTAATCCTGGGTGTAAACCATACTGTCAAAGTGGTGTGTAAGATAAAAAGCCCATTCGCCTTAGACACACAAAGGAATCACTCTGAAAATTTAGAGGTATTCATCAAGTGCATTCCAGATTGAATGTGATAACATAACAGCGGAGGGGAAACGCTGGTTTCTTAAGGGGAAAGTAGGGGGCTGGAGCTATTCTTTGCATTTGAAAACGAGGAACCCCGGAAAGTGAAAAAGATGATGTGAACAATAAAACTGTTCCAAATTCGCACACATCAAATATAAAATATTTCCACACTTGCATTCTTGGTCTTTTCGTTTTTACCACCCAATTCAATGGAATGCTAAACCGAGACTCTGTCGTGCATTCACACAATTCAAGAGCCCATATGAAATATTTACACGATCCGGAACCAGCGTTTACTTGGAAAGCGGAGACCACTTACAGCTGTTTTTCTTCATAGTAGACTGCACGAGGCGATGCCAGTTCCACATTCCAATGTGAACCGAAGATGGCCGGCAAGCGAGAAGGCTCCAAGCAGGCCACTACGGGAGCTGAGGTGATTGATCCGGCGTTATCCCGGACGTACTGATGATCCGAGTCAACAGAATCCACACTGGCACGATTGTATGAATCCATGGATTGATGCATATCGGGACCGCTTGCATCAGATCTGCCAGATAGAGCCTCCACCGGGGGGAAGTAACCATGGCGTCGATACGTTCGACAACCAGCTAAAACTGGTCTGTGCCCAGGTAGGCTTGTGTCAGGCACAGTGGCCGTGGTGACGTTCTTTGAAGCAGATAATGAGCGAGAAATGAAGTAATACAATATCGTGACGTCATCAGAATATGGATGACGTTGTTTCCGGCAGTAAGGGACCACTTTCAAGGACAAATCGAATTAATGAAAAATTTTAAAAGACCCGTAAATTCCCGTTCAGTTAATAATATACGAATTGCTTGAATTTCATTTTTTCCCAATTACTGAGTAGATAATAGGAACAGTTAAACTTATAGCACCATTCAATAAACCACTCATGATCTCAGTGCAGCGAAATATGGTGAAGGTAAAATTATTGAGCGGTCTCAAGCTTACAATATGCATAAATTACAAATAAGCACAGTAGACGGATAGTGGGGCCGTGTTGAGTGAGAGGAAAGAAGGTGAACAATAGGGAGCGACTACATCGTCCAAATGCGGATGGATACCGTTTCCAGCATTCTGTTTTGAAAATAACCGAAAAAAGAGCGGTAATTCTGTTGGTTGGTTCACTGCTGTGACCCTCAGTGTCTCCGATCATCCAACAATAAGGTGTTTTTTGCGGACCCTGAACGGAAAAATGGGAAACAACGAGTCTGCACGATCTATCCGTGCAGTTATTTGTGTCTTCTCTCCACGCGACCTGTCTCCTTCCATGTTCATTTCTCCAATCCAAAGAGGTGACTGCAAAAAAGGTGTGCTGTCGTAGGCGGAACCAGTACGATTAAATATATACTGTTAATCTCCTTACATGTCGCAACCATTTGACAGCATGGTAATCAGTAGTGGATGCTAAGTAGCATAAAATCGAATGGCAGTTTTGTGACAAAATAAACCGTATAGGTGGGAAGCGCGTTACTTCCTGCCAATGTCTAAACTTATCTACTGCCTAATTAAAACGGAATCAAAATATGTCGCCTTAAACAGCCTTTGTGCAGAGGAAATTGAAATCTGTTATGATGTTATCAGCAAAAAATTAGTTTAGCACATTCGGTATTCAGCCCTTTTTCGATTTACAGTGTCTAGTTATTCGGAAATCAGTTACCATTCTTTCGAAATTCTCCTGTAGTTACCGGATTAAAAACTCTAGATATTCCTCCAATCAACTGCAATGTTAGGCTGACCACAGAATTGAGTGAATGGTGCTCATCATAATCTATATTGACCGCCCTAAAATAACTGACGATTCAGACTAGACCGTGTACACGTGATTTGTTGATGATATCGCAATCGAACGAGGCTACGTAATCGAAAACAAGTCAGGTATCTGTTTCTGGGTATCCACTGTTCTAAACTCATTGTTCGCTGCGCCATCTATTCATGATTTTCTGGTAAAAGTGTGTACCATTTTAGTATCTGCAGACATCTATTCCTTCGTAAGCATTTGCTGATGCCGATGTTTACCGCTACCGATAGGTACATTTGTTACTCAAGACTGTAGTCGCGGATTAAATTCACTACGTGGTGCTCTAATTTGATTCGCAAACTATAAGTGCATAGCGCTCAGACACAACAACGAACCCAGTAAACCCACGTGACCTTTACCCTGTCCACTTTTGTCAGTGCTCCAACAAGGATAATAGATATTTTTTACTGATTTCAGTTAACTAACCGTCGGACTTCACCTTCACGCACATGCCTCAGTTCATCGATTCAACCATACACTTGGAAGCACCAGACTGGAGCTCTTCACTGGTGCATAAACACCGTCCCGTCCGGGATTTCAACCCCGGACCAACGTATGGACGGCGTGTGCGTTACCACTGTGCCAAACAGCTCATATCATGGCTGAACCAAATTGTAAATTCATCATTTCTCAGTTGTCGTCTTCAGTAGAGAATACTGTACATCCAGTCACAGAAGCACGCCAATGGGACAGTGGGTATCGATCGACTGGAGACCGCACATTTTACTCTACACCTGCATTTACCACCGACTGGGTGAATCGCGATCATTGATCACCCGTTTTCCACAGAGCCCAGCGGTCAATAGAATTTCACTCCCGTCAGCTAGAGTAATCTCTCGGCCTTAAACCTGGCCGTGGCTTTGTAGTAAAAATGACCACAATCGATTGCCCTATAGTATTGCAAAAAACTGTAAGTTACAGAATTACTATTCAACAAAATCATAAATTGCCGTTTTTCTTAGCCTAGCTATGTGGTGGAAACCAAACAAAAGCACCGTTTAAACCAACTTTGTACTCCAGTAGTCAATCCGAAATTCGAGCATTATCTAAGGCAAATAGCTTAAACTGAGTTTGAACCCAGCATTTATGAAAGTGTTGATCAGTAGGCGCTGGTGCACAAATATCACGGTTTTCTGACCAGATGCATAGCCATGAGAATGACCACTTCGGTTTCTATGCTTAGTTGCTCATCTTTGACCAAAAGTGTTTCAGTAAAGATTTCGCAAACGAACACTTGAAAGATCAAAACACACCCTAGTCCATTGGGTGTAATACTGAGGAGCACTTTGGAGGCCTGCTTACTAATCTGACATTGGAGAATAGTGCGGCTTTGTTATCTTGAACTCCTTCGATATTGACAAATTCTCCGATACTGGTTCGATCAGATATAACGTTGTAAAGCTTTTCTAGAAATACGGAGTTCTGAGTTGTAACTGGCTGGCTGAGCCTTTCCAACACATTCTACTTCTCTCTGATTGACAGGCTGTTTTGCAACTTGACATCATGTTACAAAGTCCTTATAATTGCTGGCACCTGTGTGCTTTCCACAAAATGGTTATCCAATTAGTGTAATGTTCGCGTTACACTAAATGAAACGTCATTGTCTGATTGCGACATTACAGGTTGTTTGGTTGGTCAATGGCCAACCGGTACATTGGTCAAAGACAAATTGAGTAAATATCAGGAAGTGGGACATACTGTGGAGGGCGACATTACAGAATCAGAAACTACGTGATTATGTTCACCGTTGATCTGGATTTTTCTGCACAAAAGGGAAGGTATTGCAAAATGCGATTTCCCCTGCGTGCGAGTTATGCGGAAAGACTGGAATCACTGCAACTAAACTCCACACAGTACCGCCGCATTCGAGGAGATTTGATCTTGGTATACCGAATAATGCGGAACCCAGACCATCCATGTCGTCCACTCCTTTCCTTGTCGCCCAACACTCACCTGCGGGGG